>CM031613.1:82387624-82452624 GCA_018398815.1 Conus ventricosus | reverse complement strand
CGGAGCATTACAAACCTACGGTGCCTCCAGACATGTCCAACATGGGCACATGAAAAAGCAGGATTCTTTAAATTTCCAAAAAAATGTGACACGGTGCTCACTCGGAAGAGACGACAGGCTTCCAAAGTTCCTGGGACAGGAGATATTGGAAAATCCGACAACATATTACATGTACAACTCCAAATGTGATATACATGATCAAGTGTAGCCTTCACCAGAAGAGTGGTACATAGGATCCACAAAAAACCTCAAACGACGGTGGGCCAACCACAAAAGTGACATCAACCTGAAATATACAAAAAAGTGCAGTGTGGTAGAGCATGTACTCACTACACCCCACCCATCAGACAAATCCTGCCCTTCCTCACTATTGTGCCCATTGAAACTGTCAAAAAGAAAGTGATCTTCTTAAACGAGAACTATTATTGGCAGGCAAATCTTGGCACAATATTCATAGAGTTGAACAAAAGGCAGGATGTTAGAAAACAGAGGATACAGTATTGAGGTCACCCCCCCCCCCCCCCGAACCATCCCCGCTCCCACCCGCGCCCCCCCCCCCTCCCCCGTCGCACGCCTGCCCCCCCCTCCCCGCCCTCCTGAATCTCCACCCCTACCTATTACATCCCCCTCCTTTTACCTCCTTTATGTGGCGGAGTCTCTGTAAGTTGGTTAAACAAACCTAATTTCCTTGTTTGTTTGTTACATGTTGGTTGTGTATGTAATGAAGTCTCTGTGGGAGAGAGACTTGAAGGCGTAGTTCTGGTGGTGTGGGCCGATCTAATCTCTTGGTGGGAGCAAGAGATGGTAGGTACGTGGAGAGGTCTTTCAGTGAGAGAGATACAGAGATCTGGAGACCTGGTGTGTGTTGGGTTGGCCATGGAATCTCTCGGTGACATGAGAGACGTTATGTGGTGAAGTCTTGGAGTGAGTGACGCCTATAAACTGTGTGTTGTTGTATTGGTTCTTGAGGGTCGGTTGGTGGTGGATGGAGATAGAATTGTTGCCGGGTCTCGGTGACAGGGAGACCTGTCAGATAGATATTATGGTGTCTCCCACCGCCACCCCTTCTCTCTCCCCCCTTCCCCCCTCCCCCCCCCCCTTTCCTTTTTTTTTCTTTTCCTCCCCCCTATTTACTCTCTCCCCCCCCCTGCCTGTCCAACTTCCTGTGGCGCCCTGCCCTCATCCTTCCACCCTTGGGTGGTGGGTTGCAGTGGGGTTTTGGATGGCTGCTTCGGATGGAGGTCTTTCGGGATTATGAGTGGGCCTGGACTGTGGTTCTCTCTCCCCCCCCCCCCCCCCCGCTGTCCGTCCCCCCCCCCCCCCCCCCCCCCCTTCCTGCTCATTGCCCTGGTGCCTTCCTTTCCCTCCTCCCCTTCTTCTCCTTCTCTCCCCTTCCTCCCCTCCTTCTCCCCCCCCCTTTTTTTCCCCTTCCCTCTCCCCCCTCTCCTCTCTCCACCCCCCCTCTCACCCTCTCTGTTTACCTGTAGAAACACCCAAGGCCAGTTAATCATACGGACCAGCTTTGAATTCCCTACGCATGCTTGAAGATGTCTTGAGTAATATTCATAGTTTACTGCTTGTGTGCTTAAGTCTTGGAAGGCAGCATGAGCGTGTGTGACTCTCTGTGTGTGTATGTGTGTGTGTGTGTGTGTGTGTGTGTGTGTGTGTGTGTGTGTGTGTGTGTGTTAACGTGTGCGTGCGCGCGGCGTGTGTGTGTGTATGTGCGCGCGCGTGTGTGCGTGTATGCTCTTAGTTATGTCTGGGAGGGTGGTTGGGGGTGGGTGGTGAGGTGGTGGGGGGTGGGGGGGTGTGCATTTGGTGGGGTTTGAACTATTAATCACTCTATTTTTCGACCCTGTTGAATTCATTTTAGGCTGTGATTGTCCTTTTGAGCTGTACAAACGGACAGACGTAAGTTTTGACCGTGCTCTCTTCTGTCCTTCTCTTACTGTCTTTCTTCGGCCTCTCCACATTCCCTGGTCTTCTTTGTCTATGTCATCTTTTCTGAGAAAGATATCCTTGATAACGTTATGTTTTACATTTATTGCCTAGATTTTATACTACATCATCTTCTTCTTTGCAGCTAGCATCTTTGCTTTTGTAGCGTATGTATAGAGATAGTGTGAGGTTGGGGGTTGGGGTGAATGTGGAAGGAAGGGAAAGCATATGTTTATGGTCTAGCCATTACATGATGTGGGTGTGCGTAGATACGTGCGCGCGCATGCGCGCGGGTTTCTTTACGTGTGTTGTGTGTGTGTGTGTGTGTGTGTGTGTGGAGGAGCGTGCATGTGCGGGGTTGAATGGAAGTTTTAGACATGTTCTTATATGAAGTTATGAAGTTCTTATATGAAGTTGTACAGAATAATAATGCTATGTCCTTTTATGCCTGCAGCTGCTTGCAAAGCTCGTGTGAGCGAAATTTGGCAAAAAAAAAAAAGTGGCAAGGATGAACTACAAGATTGTATGACTTTTTATTGTACACACTCGTGTTACATCTTTGTGTGGTTCGAGGAGAACTTGGGAACCAGAGGCTTTGTAAACATTTTATATATATATTATATATATATATATAAATATATATTTATATATATATATAAATTTTATTATATATATATATATATAATATATATATACATAGACAATGGCAGTAAATACCAGCAGAGATTTAAAAAAAATGCTCAACCAGACTGGGAGCAACATTTGTTAAAAGGTAAGGTTTAAAACTATCTAGTTTAGAGAACTATAATATGTCTCTTCTGGCTCATCCGCTCTCACCCGGCCTTGGCCGTTTCGAGCTGCCGAGCCAGAACCAGACATATTATAGTTCTCTCCTAGCAAACCCTACAAACATACATACTGTGTAGGATTATCCGTTTTCAATACTAATTTACTAAACTTTTCAGATTTTAGTTTTTGCTTAATCCTGCGTTTTTCCTGATCATTCTCAATAACATCATTTTCACGCAAACATTCATCAAATGCATCTCTGTCTTTCATGTGAAATAAAACTACAGTCTTTAACTGTTCTCTAAAGTCTTTTAAAACCGAGTTATATTTTTGACATAAAATCCACACACTTATCCAGCATTTGCGTTGAGGACAGTGAAAGGGGCTTTTTTTCACGCTTGAGTGACGTAAATTCGAGACAGCCACCAAAAGCACTTATTAAAGACCTGAATGAATAAACAGGATCTCTTTCAAAGGTCTATTGGCGGCCACCTGAAAGGCAGCCTTTGTATGTGAAGCGGAGCGTAGACAGTTTACAAAAACTTTGTATAACAGACAGCCAGACACAAGGCAGCGGCTGGCTATAGAGACCCATCATTAGGCTGACACCTGATCATCACACACAGACACACACACACACACACACACACGCACACACACACACACACACACACACACACACACACACAGACACACACACACACACACAGAAAGAGAGAGAGAGACACACACACACACACACACACACACACACACACACCAAGTTGGGAGGGGAGGTGGTAATCAGAGTTTTTCATTCTCCATGCTTGTCAAAAACAAAAAAAAAAAGCACAAACCAACGACAGAGATCAAGAACAGAGCGAACACAACCCTAATTAGAGGGCTTGGGGGTTGTGGCAGGCAGTACCATGCATAGCGGTCCTGGTGGCTCATGCGATACGTGTAATTAACCAACTGTAACCACCATAAGGCGGGGGTTGGTGGGCGCTCACCTGGCCAGGTTAACCCGACCTTATTCTCCTCTAAGTACACTGGGCATGCGTAGTAACGAGTACAACCTGCAATCATGTGGCCCCGCGTGCCAGCCGCCTGCCGCGCGAGCTGCATAAACTAGCCCGTGTTTTCACAGCTTGTGACAGTCTTATTGAGTACGCCTGAGCTGAATGTTTGTTGTGATCTATGGCTAAGTGTGATGATGTAGACGAAGCATTATTGCAGCTAACAAAAGAACTACATATTGGTGATGATGAAGAATGTATGTCTCTTGAAGAAGAACTGTTTAGAAAAGATCCTGAAATTGTAAAATCTATTGAAGAACATATTAAATTTAACTCAGAACATTTAACATACTGGAAAGAAGTGGAAAAAGCTTTCAATCACCAAGGAGAACAAAGTGCTGCTGGATATGAAGCCTTGCACAAAAAGAATCTGCCCAAAAAACCACAGCATTTTTCATTTCTTTCCGTAGCAAAAAAATCGCCACGGCCTTCAAAACAACTTGAGCAAATGAAAGGAAAAGACTCCAGAACAGACATTTATTAGTTCTCTACCTAGTAAACCCTACAAACATACATACTGTGTTGGGTTATCCGTTTTCAATACTAATTTACTAAACTTTTCAGATTTTAGTTTTTGCTTAATCCTATGTTTTTCCTGATCATTTTCAATAACATCATTTTCGCGCAAACATTCATCAAATGAGTCTCTGTCTTTCATGTGAAATAGAACTACAGTCTTTAACTGTTCTCTAAAGTCTTTTAAAACTGAGTTATATTTTGACATAAAATCCACACACTTATTCCAGCATGTCTTCCACTGAAAGCCAGTTTTGACAAAGTATTTCTTTTTTTAACTATGTCTCTTTCTGCCGAACAGTCATCTATAATAAATAGTGTCTGCGTTCCTTCAAACAGTCTATAAAACTGTTCTAAACACTCACTCAGTTTATTGCTAGGATCAACTAAATATATGTCATCATCTGTCCATATAAACCTTCTATCATGATATGCTTTGTTCCATTTAAGTGTTGGGCAGAAAATCACAATATGATCAAAATTATAACGATAAACTGTTTGTAACAGGTCGAGGATAAATATTGTTTTTCCACAACCAGTTTGTCCGCAAATTAATGAACAATGAGGGTTTTTGTCATAAAGTTTAACTGCTCCATAGTTTTATAACAGAATTTAATCTAATCCAGTTATTATTTTTATCATACTCTCTGTCAAAACTTGTTCAGTATAATAAAACCCTATGAGGCCTAAATGTGTATGATTAATCCAATTCAGTTCTGTAAGATTGTTTCTATTTAAGTCAACATTGATTTTGTTACTTGTTGTTATGATCTTGATATCCTCACCATTGTGAAGAACGACGATGGTAACTGTAAGGCGTTTAACGTCTAAGTTTTGCCAGCTAATATTAATTCCTTTTATAAGGACGTCACTAACGCCCACAACCCCATCCCTCTTCACATCTTTAAAGACAGAAATTTCAAATATTATTGTGAACGTGTCTCCTAATTTCCTGCTTGGAAAGAACTGTAATTTTGTAGAAGCTTCCTTTAAAACCGTTTCTTTTCTGTGGAGGATGTACTGTTTTTTCCCATATGGCGTTATTTCAATCTCTTTCCGACTATTGTCGTCCGGCATAAGACTTACATGTAAAGGGCCAGAGTTGAATGCTTTTCTGAAACTTTTTTGACGGCTAAAAAATGTAAATGGGCTTATGAATTCAAATTTTATTTCCCATTCTAAATATGGTTCTAAATGCCATTTGAGGTCAGGTTTTCCAACTATTTTATATTCATACTGGCCAACATTATTTGCTTCTAGATTGCGCAGTTGTTCTAGTTTAGGAAACTTTTTGCTGTCGCCAACCTCTTTGCGTTTATAATCACCATCTTTAGTGTACTCAAAACCATACAAAGCGCCTATCTCACCATTCTGTTCAAAGTCCGCAACGTCTGCAAGGTCTTTTAATTCTAAAGTTATACACCTCACAGGCGCTAATGTAACTCCTGATTCTTCTGGCCCACGCGACATTATTTTTTAGTACAGTTTATTATTTTATTTCCAAAACAATGTGCAGGTTATCACATTTCACGAGTTTCCCTGTTTTGTCTGCAATTTTTAAATTAAATGATCCGACCCTCCCACAAACTAATCTTTTAAACTGTAAATTTGGGAATTGTATAATTTCATAATCGCAATATGCAGCTTTCCCTGATGGAAGAGCTCTTAAACAGTTGAGGGCCTTCCATCATATAAGTTTTCATCAGTGCTCAGCTCGTCCAAATGAACATAGGTAATGAATGTAATGCAAATCGAGCGGATTTTCCCCCTCATAAGTAGTTTTGTTTGGTGTAACTCTAAATCTATAATTGTCAGCTGCAAAGCCTAACATTTTAGCTAGCTCTTTATCAAAATAGTAACCTCCTTCTTCTTCAGGCTTGAATGTTAACATTGTTTTTAGATTTGCATTGTTAAGTTTGAGAGTAATGTCAAAGTTACTCATTGCTTCTTTTAGTGAGCAAAACCCGTAATAACCATCAGGTATTGTTAACTGGCTAACTTTAGCCCCTGTTTTGTCAACTTTTAGAACCTTATTATTCTCCTTGGATTCAGTTATATTAAACCATACGACTTTGTAAAATATTTCATGGAGCGCGACCGTTTTGGCCCCGCAATTGTTATCAATAGCATGTTCTAAAAACGAAGGACGGTCTTGAGTTGTTATTGTTACAAAACATTTTTTAAACGAAATAAAAATGAGCGCATTTAAATATACTGATGCAAAATATTCTGCTGGGCCGCACTACAATCTTAAAAATATAACAACTGACACCCTCGACATTTCTGTGACCCAGACTGACACTTTTCATAAAAAGGTGAGTACTCCATTAAGCAGATATCTTAACCCCCCTATTAAAAAAAGACTACATCGCAAAAGTGTGGTTCAGTCATCCGATGCAGTTTTACCAGAACCAGTTAAACTTTGCTGTGTTTTGCGCATCAACTGGGTGTGGAGTGTCGTATGCTGATCATCTAAATCATCCTGATCCTTTGGTGAGGTCAGTGTATAGATTTCATTTTTATTACACCTTCAGACGTATTTTGACTGAACTGCAAGCGCCATTACCAAATGACAAACCGTTTAATCCATTCAGCAACAGAATAGACATGAAGGCTTTTGAAAGGATTTGTAACGAATTCAATATTAATGTTAAGACAGACTTTAGACAAAAGTTGGATCTTAATCATGGCTTAGGCACCCCTTATTTTTGGGGCGTGCACAGAAAGTATAAGTATGACTGGAATCCTCCTTACACATCTTTCTCTTCAGGCACAACTGTTCACCTAGGGTCCATAGAGCAAGAGCATAAAACAGCATGGACAACATTTATCTTAGACACTTCTAAGGGCCTAACTAAAGCAGGAATAGAACGAATAAACGACTCTGTTCGTACTTTACGTTTGGTGTTTGCTAGGCTCGCAAGCACAAACGAGATCGAGCATAACCGATCCTTCTACTGGCTTTGACGCAAAAAAAACAATACTTAGCAAATTTAGAGGACGCCATTAATTCTACAGTTGATTTGCCTTCAAGTATAAAAAGGTACCAAAATGTTTTACAATACGCAAGATCGAAAGTAGACTTTGCTGTTGGCACTGGTTTATACATGCTACCTTCTGACCTCAGACTCCAGATAGGCACAATAATAAACTACAATAATGAAATCCTTGTGGCAGGCAATGAACAGAAGGTCGGAAAAAACGAAATAAATTCTGAGCCAGTAATATTGCAAGCAGTAAAAAAACAAGATGACCCCCAAGAATAAGTCATTCAATCCCCGTGGCCCAAAGCCCAAAGGCCGTTGAAGACCCGGACTCTGTTCGCGATGACCATGAATATGAAAGACAGCGCTTGTTCTTGGATTAACTGGCCTAGGATTACTTGGTCTTTATCTTACTAAAAATTAACCCAACTATTAAGAGAACTAATGCCCATAAGTGCTCGGCCATAAAGCCAACTACTTTGCTTGCAGTAGACAAAGCCAGCTAACAACACCCCCTAATATACCCGTAAAGAGTCTATTGCTTTACTGGCTAATTTTTTTAATAAATCCGCAAGATGATCAAGCTGTTTTTTTACCCACGATTTATCAGGCGGTGATGGAGGTGATGGCGGTGGGGGCACTGACCCGGGACACCGCCGCCTGTAATAGCCATCACTAGTGTACTTATTGCAAAACCTAAGGCCGTTATAACGCTTACTAATGTGACTCCTTGCTCTCTAAACAGTGTTCGTATTCGTTCTGCTAGTGTCGTGTCTTCATATAAAATTCTTTGGATAGTTTCTCTTATTCTGCTCACTTGAGTTCGTAATTGTTCTCGGTTAGTAGACAACACTTCTAGTCTTGCTGATCTTCTTGTTCAAGATCTTTTAGTATTTGGGTTATTCTTTCTTTAATATCATGCCCTAAGTTGGCGTCATCAGCCTCAACGAGTTTTTCTTTTCTCTTTTTATATGCTCATCTATTTCACCCAGTTTTGCTAAATTGTTTGTTTAATTCGCCTCTAATGGTTCTTAAAGCATGATCAAGGGCCGCTATTTCTCGCATGGGTAGCGGTGAGGCGTGTATAGTCTTTAATGCTGTTTTCTTCTGAAAAACTGGTTTCTGCTTCTATTGCATTTATTAATTCGTCTGCCGATTGATTTAATTCTTTAAGTTCCATGTTTGCATTTGGTTATCTGTTGGGAGTTCTTGTAGTGTGTTTTGAAGTTTAGCAACTGCATCCTTATCTAATTTTGGTTTAGCAATGCCAAGGCGATTTTGTACGCTCGCAGGGAGTCTTTGTCTAATTGAACCCACGGCTAAAAACTTTGATGGGTCTTTTTTAGTTGTAAGCTGAACAAGTTGTCCTTGATCGTTTTTTCACAAACAAATGGTATCTTTTACTTCAAAATCATCAGGGGGTATAAATTCGGGAGGTTCTTGGCCTAAACTTTGGTACAATGATCTAACCTTACTTTCTGTTATTCACGCCGCAATGAGAGCGCTGAGCGATGCTGTGTCAAAGGAGTCATTTCACTCATGTCGTCTCCAGGATTAAAAACATCATAATCTTCTTCACCTTCAATGCCTGCCATGTTTTAAATAATTAACTTTTATTTTGCTTCATAAAAATGTCGCAAACATATGGCTCAATTCTTGACCCGCATAGAAGACTGAAAGAGCCCTTTGGCGTGAAGGGAAATAAGCGGAATATTACTGTTCCAAATAATCCGTCTACTATTGATGCAGATCAAATTCTTACTGTCAAATTTCCAGACCTAGGAGCGGATGAAGTGATTGTGCCAGGCTCTGCGCGCCTTACTTTCAAAATAGGACTCGCTTCAACAACAGACCCAAACAGAACAGTTGTTCAGAATTTGGGACGGGCAATCGTTAAGAAATTTCTATAAAACTTGAGGGCAAGAAATATTTTCTTTACACAACGCAGACATATTTTTAACCTAATTCTGATCTATGGCTAACCGGGAATGAAAGGGCCGATCTTGCGTTTCAAGGAATCGAAAATGAAGAAGCACTAAAACATAGAATAGGCGCCGCAGATCCTAAAGACGGCAAAGGTATGTAGCTGTAAGTTATGCGTATGGAAATCGCTTTTCCATCCCCTTGGATTTTGAGTTGTTAAGTGCGCATGCGCCATACTTTCAAGGAGCATTAAAAGACAGATTGTCATATGAACTAACTTTTAACGAATACAAACGTGTTATTAGATCATCAGACACCGAAGCAAAGTACAGCATTTCTGACATCTCGTTAGAGTTTGACGTTGTTAGCAACCCTAACTTAGCGAGGCTGATTGAGCAACAATATCAGTCAAAATTAGCAATATATTACGAAAGAGTGATTCATCATACAACATATCCCAGAAGCAGGGCAGACACTATATGGAATTTTAGTTTTAGTGCCACAGCAAGATCGCTTAAAGGTATTTTATTGCTGTGTGAAGATGAAGAACCATTCAAAAGAGGAAGTGAAAAGTTTATTAATCTAAAATAACGAAAGTACAATGTTCGATTGAGGGTAGCCCTAACCAAATCTACGCTAGCGGGCTTAAACCTTATCAGCATTTTGATGAAATAAGAAAATTGTTTGGGGGTGGGAGGGGTAGAAATCCAACGGTAGACCTTGTGTCTAAAGATCTACACCTTCACAATGTTAGACTTGATGATTATTTAACAACAAAACACGGTTTATGGATTGACCTAAGATCGACAGAGGATAATCAGTTGCATGGAAGTGGGAGAACTGTTAAAGACGGAATAAACATTCAAATTGATAAAGAAAAAGATGCTGATAAACCACTTAATGCACATTTGTTTTTAATATATGATGCGCAGCTGAATATTCAAGATAACAGATTAAAAGATATACAATACTAAATTATTTTTATTTTATAAAAAGCATGTCTGTTCAGGTTTATCAAATGTGCCTACAGCGCCAGAGTTGCCAAGAGAAGAGATAGCCCCCGACATAAAAACCTTCAGATTAACAAACATTACACAAATGCAACAAAAACTAGAGCAGGACCTTTCAAAATACAGCAAAACCAAACGAAGGTATTCTGCTGCCTTTAATGCTGTTACATATGTTAATACTGGAACATCGACTATTAGTGCTCTATCAGCAGGAACGAGTGTCGGTCTCTTAGCAACAGGTGTTGGCGCACCCGCAGCTTTACCTCTAGGCGGTTTGTCTTTAGGTCTTGGCCTGTGTTCATTAGCTGTAAGTGCTGCTGGCAAAAAATTAAAAACTAAACTCCAAAAGCACACGGCTATGGTTCAACTAATAACAGCTAAACTTAGCTCGTTCAAACTGACAATAAATAAAGCACTAGTTGACTCAAACATCGCGGACGAAGAATTTATCGTTTACAGGCCGATTTTGATGACTATAAAAGACAAAAGTTTGATCTTCAAAGAAAGGCGAGGGCAAGTTTTTTCAACAGCCAGACCCCGAGCAGATAAAAAAGGAATGCTTAAAAAAAGTAAACGAAACATTAAACTCTGTTCTAAACAGCTCGCATTAACAACGCCAAAGGGTGTTTATACTTTAGTTTATGAGTCCAAGCACAAAAGACCGTTGATATTGATTCTGATTAATTATTTTTTTTTAATTTAAATAAATATTTTGAGTTAGAAAAGAAACTCAACATGGCTAAGACATATGAAGGACCAGACGAATTGTTTGAAGGAATGCTTGAGGGAGAGCGTTATCAAGAGCACTGAATGATATTGATTTAGAAGTCATTGATCCAGCAAGCGTACGGGCAAGTGTTGCTCATGCTATTTCTCAAGTTCCGGGTAAATAACAATAGGCCCACCGGTTAAAGTAATGTTAGCTGTTTTAATCGACTATGTAACAATAAATGAAGAAAATCTAGAAGTCTGGGTCTCAACTAAACAGCAGACTATTCTTTCCTCTAATGACTTAACACCCGGTTGGTCAGACGAACTGCTTACACAGTTTGATGTGGCCGCTGAAGAAGCCAAAATGAGAGGCTCTGGTTGGTCAGAGGGCGAAGTCCTAGAGATTAGATTAAAACAGGCTAAGTATGCGCCGATTGTTGGTAAGGCTTACATTCCACTGCCTCCAGCATTAGTTGCAAAAAGAGCAGTTCTAAACATAAAGAATACAGACAACAAATGTTTTATGTGGTGTGTTCTTGCAAGGCTGCATCACGTCCGCAAAAACGCAGAGAGAGTGTCTAACTATCACCCTTACATCAATGATCTTAACTTTAGTGGAATATCCTTTCCTGTTAGTGTGGGCCAAATTGATCAGTTTGAAGAACAAAACAAACCAATAACTGTTAATGTATACACGTGGGATGAGGAAACAAATTTGGTGCCTATTAGGGTGTCTAAAGACAGCCCAACAATAGGCGAACCAGCCAAAAGCCATGTGGACTTACTCCTAATGTCTTCACCAGCTGGGCTACCACATTAACATTGATACGAACAATGAGTAGATTATTGGCGCATACTTCAAAAAACACTAACAAACAAGAATTCTGCAGAAAATGTTTAACAAGATTTCCATCTGTTCAAGCCGCTAGCGAACATATAAAACATTGTAAAAGTTCTGTAGACTGTAATACAGAACTAATTACGCCCCCACCCGGATTTTAAAAGGTAGTTTTAAGAACTGGAAACGGATGCAAAATTCCCCATATGTTGTTTACGCAGACTTCGAGTCGCTTATTGTTCCCTATGAAGGGCCAACCCCACAGAAACTTCCGGAAAACGGTCCTAATGAGTAATCATCAGATCTGTTCATTTGCTTTCATCATTGTCAGGTCGGATGGCGTCCATTCAGAGCCAGAATTATATAGAGGACCTAATGCTGCAGAATACTTCTTAGAACGCATGCAGCAAGTGCGAAACGCCTGTTCTAATAATCTGAATTTATCTGAAATCATAATGACGCTGAAGACCAAGAACAGTATGACTTAGCCACTCACTGTTGGATTTTTGGTTTAGGCCTCTCATCGAGCAGAAAATCCGACAGGTGGCCTTAGCGGCCAGCGGGTAAGAGACCATGATCACATTAGTGGAAAGTTCAGAGGAGCAGCACACAGTAAATGCAATCTTCAACTAAAGTTTGATCCTAAGACATGGAAGCTGCCTGTATTCTTTCATAACTTGCGAGGTTACGACTCTCACCTTATAATGAAAGCAGTAGACGACGCCTTTAGGGTGTCATGCATCGCACAGTCATCAGAAAAGTACATGTGTTTCACTTTAAATAAATGTCTTTTTATGACTCTATGCAACACATGATGGGATCATTAGAGTCGCTGGCTATGTCCTTAAAGTCCTGCCAATAACGGAAGAATATTTTGACCCAACACTTGTTAGAAAGGGTGTTTACCCTTATGAGTACATGAACAGTTGGCAAAGGTTTGACGAAGATACACTTCCACCTAAAGGCGCGTTCTTTTCTAGTCTTAGAGGAAAGGACATCAGCGATTCTGATTACCAACATGCTCAAGATGCGTGGCAGAAGTTAGAGTGTAAACGATGGGAGACTATCATGATTCCTACTTGATGGTGATGCATGTTTGTTGGCGGACGTTTTTGAAAATTATAGAAAGACCTGCATGAAACATTATAGCTGGATCCCGCGCATTACATTTCTGCGCCCGGGATGAGTTGGGATGCTTTCTTAAAGTTTACTGGAGTACAGATTTATTTATTTTTCTGACCTACCAATGATTCAGATGATTGAAAACGGATTGCGCGGAGGAATTGTTATGGCGTCGCATCATTACTGTAAAGCAAACAACAAATACTTGGATCATTATGATCCAAGTAAAAGGTCTAACTATCTCATGTATTTAGATGCAAACAATCTGTATGGATGGGCAATGGCGCAATCACTTCCATTACGTAACTTTAAAATGTACACAGAAGACAATCCGAACAATATTCAAAAAGGGATTAAAGTGGTTGGGTAGTTTAACGCCAGATCAACAGCGTGGATACATTCTAGAAGTTGATTTAGAATATCCTCATGAACTCCATGACCTGCATAATGACTATCCATTAGCAGCAGAAAGCCTAAAGATGGCGAAAACAGAACCCCCTAAACTTGTGCCTAATCTTCGAGGCAAAAAAAATTATGTCTGTCATTACAGACTTCTACAATTTTATTTAAGACATGGTTTAAAGTTAACAGCTGTCCATCGTATAATTGCTTTCGATCAAGAACAGTTCATGAAACCATACATCATGAAGAACACTGATCTCAGAACCAAATCCACAGATGCTTCAGAAAAAGACTTTTTCAAGTTGATGAACAACAGCTGTTTCGGAAAGACTATGGAGAATCCGCACAAGCGCAAAGATGTTAGATTAGTCCCCAAAGAGAACGAAGCAATTAAGCTGACTTCAAAACCAAATTATCAGGACTTCAGAAGATTTCATGATCAGCTTTTTGGCATAATGATGAAAAAAAAGAAAGTCAAATTGGACAAACCTGTATTTATTGGGTTTACCGTTTTAGAATTATCAAAGCTTTTAATGTTAGAGTTTCTTTATGACTACTTTAAACCCCTGTATCCAGAGTCCAGAGTACTTTACACAGATACAGATAGTTTTGTTATAGATATCCCTACTGAAGACATCTATAAAGACATGGAATTAGAAGTGGCTAAAGGACATGCGGGATGGTATGACACATCTGATTACCCTAAAGATTCGCCTTTGCATTCAATTACTAACAAGAAGGTTTTAGGAAAGATGAAGGATGAATTATCCGGAGGGGTGATTAAGGAGTTTATTGGTTTAAGGTCGAAAATGTACAGTATTTCGAGCCAGGAGAAAATCATTAAGAAAGCAAAGGGAATATCTCGCAGTGTTGTGCAGTCAAACATATCACATGACAACTACAAAGAAGCATTGTTTGGCAATAAGACTTTTCAACATGACAACGTAAAACTACGATCTAATCTACATGAGATCAACACAACAGTTGTAACAAAGAAGTCATTAGATAGAACAAACACAAAACGGGTGTTTGTTAATCCAGAGTTTTCATATGCAATCGGGCACTGGAGGGCCGCATAAACAGGGGGGTTTATATTTTTCATCAAACTTTTATTATAAGATCAATCATAGCTTCATCCAATTCATTTAAATCTTTCTCATGTTTGCTTGATGCGTTCGAATTTTTTTTTATTATTTCAAGATATTCTTTTTCCCAATTTGGGGGTTTGAGTTGTAGGTGGTCTGGATGATTTAGCATGCATTGATTAATCCCCGAAAATGTTTCCTTAATAGCATTACATGCATGAAATGATTCCCGTATCATTTTCAAGGTCTCTTCCTTTACCATTCTTTTTTCGTTCTGCACTTCCTTCTGAGCTTCCATTTTAAACTCAAATATATTTACGTAAATTAATTAAAGCGGAACTGTGTCCGGTGGGATTATCTGCAGTTCTTCCTTCACAAAAGACTTTTGAGGAGCTGGTTGTTTTGTTGTGTCAGTTTCTCGTAAATAATACACGGGCAGATTCATTTTTACAATTCTTTTTATTTCATATGGATCAACACTCCAAACTGGATCAGTTGCCCTGATGCGAGTGTCCCCTTCTGCTTCCCCCGGTAAATAAAGGTACCTTACTTTCAAACCAAATGGTAATAGTTTGCCGGATGAACTGCCGTCTTCAACAACATCTATTGTTTGTTTTTTTATTGCTTGTACTGGTTTTAGACGACCCTGGAGTCGATGCCCTTTAAATTCTTCATTATTCATTGCGCGTAGAACTGAGGCAATCTTCTAACCCATTCTGTGTTGCGAGAATTGTCAGTCATCTCTCTGTGATACTGGTAGGAAAAAGTCTTTCAGATAACTGTTTGTTAAAGTTTTCAACTAAAGCCTGTGATCTGTGAACTCTGGGATGCCTCTTTTAATGGTAACTCTATGTTTTAACAATAATTGATTCACTCGGCCTTTAAATTCTTTCCCATCATCGACTTGAATCATGCGAGGATAAGTTAAGGGGCCTCGTTGGTATATCAGTTGTATGGCAACAGCAACAGCAGAAGCACTCTTTTGTGTTAATGGTTCTGCATCTTTGTATCTTGAAGCCATGTCAATAACTGTGAGTGCGTACTTAAATCGTTTTCGTCTAATCGTATCATGGGGTAAATATAGAAGATCCATTTGATGGGTGTCGTTCGGTATTGTATTCACAAAGTGCGGTCTCTGTATTCGTTTGGGTGCAGGTAAATAAATTTGCCAAATAGCTTGTTTAGATAACCATTCCTTTGCTGTTTGTTCACTGACTCCCGCTGCTTGGCTTAGCTTTTTTATTGCCGTGATTCCCTTCCAATATCCTTTTGGTGAATAATAGATTTTGTTCATTTTTATTCAGCCAATATTATGCGCAACAAAATATACAACGGTCATGCCAAAGACAATAAACCCGATTTCTTGCATCTTTTGTTTTTCTGATGGATGATAAAAGTCACTGAATTTTGGTGGGGGCAATGTCTCAATCGGTTTGCCTGTTACTAGATAATATTGTTTTATTGCTTGATCAACATCTTTAAATGTGTAAGCTGCATGTCCTTGTTTTTTCAGTGTGTTATTAATAAAATCTAACTGTTCAATTCTCTGCTTTTCATAGGCGTCTTGTGCTGCAGCTAGTTGCTCCACAGCTTTGTTATGTCTTTTTCTCTCGCCGTCATCCCGTAGTTTACTAAAAGCGTAATTACTTCCGCTAAAAGCAAGCGCATTCACCACAGCGCCACCTATCATCATTACGAGTGAAGCCATTTTTATAAATGTATTTTTTATTTTACATATTTATACTGTCTGGAATTATTCCTTGCTTAAACTAAAAAATCTTTCGTAGCAAATGAAGCTGTAATAATAGCAATCAGCTTTGCCGAGTCTTCAAAGTCTAGTTTGCCAAGATCTGCCGGTTTTATTTTTAACAGGCTTTTACCAAGCATTGTGTATCCTACACTTAGGCCTCCAATAACAGCAGAATGGTATACAAGGTTGGCAACAGTTTTTTCAGTGCTCATTTTAAATAATAAAATAATTATAATTAATAAAAACATGAACAGCGATGATCTACTATAGCTACAGGGCGGCCTAAACCTTCCTGAACTTATGAATGACCAAGTTGATGACAAGCTATTATGCCCAAAAGGAGAGGCTGTATTCTTTGGCAGCATGTGGGAAAACAAAACAGTTCCTCGGAACTGAATTCAGCATAGAACAGATTCAGCAGATGTCGCCGCAAGACATTATAAAGTATCACAACAGGTATGAAGCGCAGTTGGGGTCGAGAATGGTCAAAAGTGTAGGACAAACAGTTCTTTAGTTTGTACACTAAACTAGTCAGCAGATTTGCCCCCATTGATTCTGAACAAGATCTTACGTATGATTTAACGCAAGATCCAGTTTTAACAAAGTCATTAGAGTCTCTAAGCTGTGATCTATATTACAGATTTGGAACATTACTGTCGCCACTAATCATGGGATTAATTACTTTTAATCATATAGATTTTATTTCCCTTCAAAATGACCGAGCCGGAAAATCAGCAGAATCAGAAAACATTGAACCAGGTGGAGAAAGTAACCAAGCCAGAAAATCAGCAGAATCAGAAAACACTGAATCAGGTGGAGACCAGTGAAAAGCATCCTGGGCGTGTTAAAGCAGGAAGAAAATTAGCAGAGTGGAACAGACAAAAAAAATTAATGTTACAGAATATAACTCATCACGAAAACATAACACCGCCAACGCCAGAAACAAGTTGATTCAATGCCGGCTATAAAAACTCCATGTGATTCAAGACCTACAGCACCAAAGTCTTCATGGAATATTGAACTTAAAACTGTTGCCATTTTTGGCGCCATTGCTGCTGTTGGGGGCAGTTATTACGGTTATAAAATATATAACCAATGGCAACAAAAAACAAAAGCAATCAAAAAAATCTGAACCGCTAAATACAGAAGACAACAGCACGCCAGAACCGCCAACAACAAAAGATCATTTTGATCCTTTTTAAAATGCAATAATATTTTAAGAACTTAAATTAAAATTTTTTTATAAAAATAGAACATGGCGTATTATAAAATGATGGAGTCAATAAATAAAGACATGGAGTCTATAAAAGACATTTCCATAGACCAGAATTGCAATCAATGCGGTTGCTTAGGATGTAAGAACTTCATTAAGATCTATGCTGGCCGATCTCGCGCAGAGAACGCTGAGCAAGACATCCTCAACGATGACGCGTTTTTTGAGGCGTGTGTGTACTATATTAGGCATCTACTATTAAGATAAAAACACAGGTTGTATTTTTTGATAATTATAAGATAACTTGAATAAGAACTTGGTTGTACTTAGTGGATGACTTAGTTATGATCTTAGGTTGACTTGAGTAAGAACTTGAGGATGACTTGGGGGATGACTTGGGTAAGAACTTAAAAGTGACTTGGGGGACTTAAAGATGACTTAAGTAAGAACTTGTGAATGACTTGAGGATGACTTGGGGTAACTTCAGTTAAGAACTTAGAAGTGACTTGAGGATAACTTGAGGACGACTTGAGTAAGAACTTGTGGATGACTTAGAAGTGACTTGGGGTAACTTCAGTTAAGAATTTAGAAGTGACTTGAGTGTGTGCATGCGTGGGGTGGGGGGCAAGCAGGGTAGGGCGGGGAGGGGGGAGGTGGGCGCGCACCTTTGATTATTTATAAGAAACAGATGTCCAGAATATGATATATTATTATCAGTAAAACAACAACAATGACAGCAGCGACAACAACAACAATAACAGCATATATACAAGCACAATCGCACGCACACACACACAAACATTTAAAAAATAGGGAAGTGCTTGCATGGGAAAATGTGAAAGGGTTTTATTGTTTGCGCTTAAGCGCTGTAAATTCAAGACGGCTGTCGGTCTCTCTGTCAACTGAAGATTATTCAAAGCAGCCACCAAGTGCATTTATCAAAGCTTGATTTAATAAACAAGACAGTTGAATAAAGTACACTCTGTGGCAGCCAAAAAAGTTGAAGCACAGCATGTCTAAACGTCAAACACAACAGCAAAATGTCATTTCACTATATACAAAGTCGTGGGGCAGCAACAAGAATGTCAGTGAATCAGCAGTGTTCCAATACAAGTTGATCTATTTGAGCGCTACAGGCGGTTGCGCGACCTACTTCAGCCTTCACTGAGAGCCTTGCAGAGCAGTTGTCAGAGGGCAGTTAGCGAACAGTGCTACACCCACTATAATTAGCCAGTAACAACACCGGCCCTGCCTGGGCCCAGCCCGAGTCGTGTTCCGTGTCGTCTGCTTTGCCGTTGTTTCACAAACACCACAAGGTGGAGAAGTTTTCTAAACTACTAGGTAGTACACCTGTCACTGAACATTTGGAGCTTTTTTAATGAAATCATTTCTTCAAAGTTTAAAAGCTTTTCAAAGTTAACAACATCTCTTTCAAATATATCAGCTAAATCTCTGTCTTAAATTAACAAGCTTTCAAGGCGCTTGTGTAGTTCGTCATTAGTAGGTTCTCGTTTTTTCTTTTTTCCTCACCTTCCGAAAAGCAATACTTCTCTTGGTTTAGAAGTTAAAGCAATAGGTCCGCCTAATTTTCTTTTGTTTAGATACTCCGCCATACAGTTGTAATAAAACACAATCACCTATAGCAAGAATTCCTCTGTGAACAAACACAACCGTCTGTATTGAAAGCCGTAATAAACTGAGTGGCGTTGGTTGGGGGCGCTGCTTCTAAATCGTCATATCCGGTCACCTGGTAGGCGCCTTGCCAGTCATAAGGCCCAACATCACAAATTAAGTTATCAGGTGTCAACCTAATGACGGACCTCGGCAGTATTCTGATAGTGCGGATTCCTGGGCAGGTCGACAATTAGCAATTAAAGGCTTAACTGCTCTACCGTTTGTGTATGGGGCGCGTTCAGCAACAGCCGCTTTTCCCTACGTTGCTCTATGGGGATGTGTTCAGCCACTGTTGATTTCCCCTACGTTACTCTCTAGAAAGTTTGTAGATAAACGTTATTTTTTTGGTTATTGAAGTCTTACTTGTCAGAGAACTAATAAATGTCTGTTCTGGAGTCACCGGCCGAAACTGGTTGAGGCCGGGTGAGCCAGAACAGACATTTATTAGTTCTCTGAAGGGAATCTTGTGAATAGTGCATTTTGCTAGGAAGGTAAAAATCACAATACAGTGATCCGAACTGGTAATGCCCTCCCCCCCCCCCCACCCCCCCACACACACACACACTTATTTTCGCCTTTAGACTCTAAATAATGGTATGCCTTTCGGAATGGTTAAGTAAAATGGTTCAATATTTTTTTTACAAAGGGAACTATTCATTTATCACACACTGGGTGAACAGTGATATATAACAGGAGTCTCAATATAATCACAGCAATCTGACCCAAGTAATGTTGATAACTTAGGAACACATTTTTGGTTTGAGTTTAGTTTTTATCCTGCACTACATCAAGGCATGGAAATATGAACGGTACTACAGCCCAATATGAACGACAACTACAGCTAAATGTGAACGGTAACTACAGCTAATTCCAGCTACTGAACGAAAGGCAATCACAGCTAACTTTCTCATATTTCATATAGATCATAACTTATAAATGTGTCACATGTAGAGTGACTCAGAGGTTCATTTCTCCATATTCTCCAGTGTTTGATAACAACGATTCCCCTGTTTTTTCAGGTGATATCAAATCAGGAACTCAAATGTAACCAATCTTATGATACTTATATACCTCTCTCAGCATTAATTTATACTAAACGGTCCAGAAAAGAAAAGAAAAAGAGCATCTATATTGTAACTATGTATTTAAACTGTAACATTTTCAGAAGTTGTCAGCCCCCTCTGAATAACACTGACTCAGCTGATCTGAAAGTAACAGAATTTTATCGAATGGTACAGTGTGTGTCCATCAGAAGGTAGGGTCGAACTTGTTGATTTGAAGGAATCAAAACAAGCAAATCAAGAAGAAAGAAAAAACTTTACTAAGCAGGGAGTCGTAGAAGACAGCTGAGTTGATGTTGTTAGTAGTATCACTAAATCTGATCCTTAGCTGTTATTATTTGAATATCACTTTCGAAGATATACCAGAAACGGTCATATAACCACTCGGAAAGGTATGATACAGGCATATTCTATCGCTATACAAACATCTTGCACAACGCGAACAAAGTAACACTGAACACAAACAGTAGTCAGCCAGTCGAATTATATAGATAGTAACAATGACTAAACTGTTGATTTGATGAAATCATACACACACACACACACACACACACACACACACACACACACACACACACACACACACACACACACACACACACACACACACACACACACACACACACACACACACACACACACACGCACGCACGCACGCACGCACGCACGCACGCACACACACACAGACGCGTGCCTCTGTGTGTGTGTGTGTGTGTGTGTGTGTGTGTGTGTGTGGGGTGTGTGTGTGTGTGTGTGTGTGTGTGTGTGGTGTGTGTGTGTGTGTGTGTTTGTATGCCTGTGTGTGTCAACACTCGCTAGTAAGAAAGTGTTAGTCATTTTGATTTATTGGAAAGGTGTCATCGCAAAGGAAGCATGCGACTCACGTATCTTGTGTGATATGCCATGATGGAATGACAAGGGTCTTGACAGAGACGTATAATTTAAAGAGAGAGAGAGGAGAGAGAGAGGAGAGAGAGAGAGAGAGAGAGAGAGAGAGAGAGAGAGGAGAGAGAAGAGAGAGAGAGAGAGGAGAGAGAGAGGGAGAAATGAGAGAAAATGATATTCTTGTAAAAACAGATCTTTAAAGACTAAATAATTTGGCATTACGCCCTTTGATGTTGTTTGATACGATGTAATTTGAATATATAAAGATTTCTGTAAAATTGTGATTTAAGCACATCTTCTGATTGCGTTACATAAGGACACTTTTTTCTTATGCAGGTATGCTACGTATTGCAAAAGTACGTGCGCCACAACAGAAAAATGGAAGGACAAAACAAGGGAACGCACAACAATATGTCGGAATATACTGAAACCTGACCGGGAAATATAGTTTTTCACATTTCTGCAAAAGTGTTATTTTGATAGTTCTCAACGTATACTTCTGCACACTTTTTAACAGATTTTTCAACTCCACTTTTTGAACGTCATTTTTTTTCTTCCTCATTCGTCTTCGCTACATGTTTGAACCACTGCATCATCACGCCGGAATAACTCAGCTGACATGTTGAGCCACTGCATCATCACGCCGGAAATAACTCAGCCGACAAAGCGTTACACTCCCGATCCTGATCCTGGTGTCACTGTTTGAATCTTTGTTGGAACGTTTCATGCGGGATATTTTTTCTTTCAGAGTTTTTAAACTGGTTTTGAACCTGTTTCCCGAGAAGTCTGCAGAGTGAGACTAAACAGGGTTCCGCGTGTGAACGTACACGTCGCATTCTCGTGCAGACGTAAAATCTATCACCAACTTTAGAACTTTGGCTAGTTGGTGAGGAGGGTGGAGAGGGCGGGATAAGCTTTCTTTGTCCAACTGGCGAACAGTCATAAAAGCTTCTTTGTCCAACTGGCGAACTTCATGGCCATACGGAGGGGAGGGGGGGGATAAGCTTTCTTTGTCCAACTGGCGAACAGTCATAAAGCTTTCTTTGTCCAACTGGCGAACAGTCATTGGCCATACGGAGGGGAGGGGGGCGATAAGCTTTCTTTGTCCACTGGCGAACAGTCATGGCCATGCGGAGGGAGGGGGCGATAAGCTTTCTTTGTCCAACTGGCGAACAGTCATGGCCATACGGAGAAGATCGGGGTGGGGGATAGGGGTGATTACATGGCAGAATGTCCCTTGGCAGTACGGCTGCCCGTTCCTTTTGAAGAAACAAATATAAAAAAATTGACCATGTAGTCTGTCTTGGTTGATTGCATTTATTGCATGCTTTTGAAAGAAATAGTGCTATCAACTGTCTTGTGTTTGTTGTTGAGGGTGTGAGGACCAGCACCAGGCCTAGTCCTTATTGATGTCTGTAATAGTCTCACTGCGTGTTTGTGTGCTAGTTTTAACACAGTTTGTCTTAGGGTTCGTTGTCGTTTGTTTGTTAGCTTGTCAGGGTCAATGAGTGGTGTGAGGTACACCCAGCCGGCTTGTCAGGTCAATGAGTGGTGTGGAGGTACACCCAGCCGGCTTGTCAGGTCAATGAGTGGTGTGGAGGTACACCACCCGGCTTAGCGCCCTTGTCTGGGTCAATGAGTGGTGTGGAGGTACACCCACCCGGCTTAGCGCCTTGTCAGGGTCAATGAGTGGTGTGGAGTACACCCACCCGGCTTGTCAGGGTCAATGAGTGGTGTGGAGGTACACCCAGCCGGCTTGTCAGGGTCAATGAGTGGTGTGGAGGTACACCCAGCCGGCTTGTCGGGGTCAATGAGTGGTGTGGAGGTACACCCAGCCGGCTTGTCAGGGTCAATGAGTGGTGTGGAGGTACACCCACCCGGCTTAGCGCCCTTGTCAGGTCAATGATGGTGTGGGTACACCCACCCCTTAGCGCCCTTGTCAGGGTCAATGAGTGGTGTGGAGGTACACCCACCCGGCTTAGCGCCCTTGTCAGGGTCAATGAGTGGTGTGGAGGTACACCCAGCCGGCTTGTCAGGGTCAATGAGTGGTGTGGAGTACACCCACCCGGCTTGTCAGGGTCAGTGAGTGGTGGGGAGGTACACCCACCCGGCTTAGCGCCCTTGTCAGGGTCAATGAGTGGTGTGGAGGTACACCCACCTGGCTTGACAGGGTCAATGAGTGGTGTGGAGGTACATCCACCCGGCTTAGCGCCCTTGTCAGGGTCAATGAGTGGTGTGGAGATACACCCACCCGGCCTGTCAGGGTCAATGAGTGGTGTGGAGGTACACCCACCCGGCTTGACAGGGTCAATGAGTGGTGTGGGAGGTACACCCACCCGCTTAGCGTCCATGACAGTACTGACGTCGTCTTTGCTGCCCTTGAAATGGGTGTCCGATTTAGATCCCCATAGCTGATAACGATCCCGGGTGCCTAACTTGCTGGGGGATTTTTAGTTTCTCTCCACAGACTGTTATATCATCGTAGGGGATGTTCTAACTAGTCCTCTGCATGGTCTTCTCGGCACTGATAGAGGGTAGTCCTGGAGAACTCCAGAAAGAAAACATGGAACCAAACACCAGCATCACCCAATATGGGCAGTGCACGAGTTGCTTTGGAGTAGAATACCTTAATATGTTGATTAGTGTTTGCCTCATGTGATATGTTTTCATTGTGGCTCTGGGCGAACCCTGCTGTCTCTGTCAAAAGCTGATTTGAAGTCTATGAAGATGTGGTAGAATTATCATGGTTGTTGGAGGTACCTTTCACCAAATATGCAGGTTATAATCTGTTTGATTTTCTTTTTTTCTTTTTTTTGTCTTCGCGGAATCCACCCTGTTTCTGGCTTTAAATTTCTACCCAATGGTTTCGACCACTGCCTTGCTGCCCTGGCTGACCATGCTGATAGTTTAGTGGGTCTGACGTGTCCTTTCTTGAAGGAATGGTAAATATGATTGAGCCATATTGAAATTGATTTGTAACAAGCTTCAACATCCTTATAAGTGCTTGCATTTTCAAGGCGGAGAACCAGTACATGTCTAGAACATTTAGGTCTAGATATTTTAGAGGCGGTATATTCACACCGAGTGTTTACACAAGAAAATTGATATCAGAATAAATCACACATTATCAGTATAATGGTTTCATCCACAATTTAAGGTTTGTTTTCTTAACAGCTAATCGGTGAGAGTCTGACCACCTTCATCCACAGTATCTTCCTGTAACATGTGGTAATGGTGATTCGCAGACCAGCCAGCTGCTTCATGATTGTTGTTAAGGGCACCCCACAAACACCAGCTGCTCCATGATTGTTGTTAAGGGCACCCCACAAACTGCAGCTGCTTCATGATTGTTGTTAAGGGCACCCCACAAACAGCGGGTGCTTCATGATTGTTGTTAAGGGCACCCCACAAGCAGCAGGTGCTTCATGATTGCTGTTAAGGGCACCCCATAAACACCAGCTGCTCCATGATTGTTGTTAAGGCACCCCACAAACAGCAGGTGCTTCATGATTGTTGTTAAGGGCACCCCACAAACACCAGCTGCTTCATGATTGTTGTTAAAGGCATTCCACAAACAACAGGTGCTTCATGATTGTTGTTAAGATTACCCCACAAACTGCAGCTGCTTCATGATTGTTGTTAAGGGCACCCCACAAACAGCAGGTGCTTCATGATTGTTGTTAAGGGCACCCCACAAACAGCAGCTGCTCCATGATTGTTGTTAAGGGCACCCCACAAACAGCAGGTGCTTCATGATTGTTGTTAAGGCATTCCACAAACAACAGCTGCTTCATGATTGTTGTTAAGGGCACTCCACAAACAACAGGTGCTTCTTTGATTGCTGTTAAGGGCACCCATAAACACCAGCTGCTCCATGATTGTTGTTAAGGCACCCCACAAACAGCAGGTGCTTCATGATTGTTGTTAAGGGCACCCCACAAACACCAGCTGCTTCATGATTGTTGTTAAAGGCATTCCACAAACAACAGGTGCTTCATGATTGTTGTTAAGATTACCCCACAAACTGCAGCTGCTTCATGATTGTTGTTAAGGGCACCCCACAAACAGCAGGTGCTTCATGATTGTTGTTAAGGGCACCACTAACAGCAGCTGCTCCATGATTGTTGTTAAGGGCACCCCACAAACAGCAGGTGCTTCATGATTGTTGTTAAGGGCATTCCACAAACAACAGCTGCTTCATGATTGTTGTTAAGGCACTCCACAAACAACAGGTGCTTCATGATTGTTGTTAAGGGCAACCCACAAAACGGCAGGTGCTTCATGATTGTTGTTAAGGGCATTCCACAAAGAGCAGGCGCTTCATGATTGTTGTTAAGGGCACCCCACAAACAGCAGGCGCTTATGATTGTTGTTAAGGGCACCCCACAAACAGCAGGTGCTTCAAGATTTTTTGTTAAGGGCACCCCACTAACACCAGCTGCTTCATGATTGTTGTTAAGGGCACCCCACAAACAGCAGGTGCTTCATGATTGTTGTTAAGGGCACACCCCACAAACAGCAGGTGCTTCATGATTGTTGTTAAGGGCCCCCCACAAACAGCAGCTGCTCCATGATTGTTGTTAAGGGACCCTACAAACACCAGCTGCTTCATGATTGTTGTTAGGGCACCCCACAAACACCAGCTGCTTCATGATTGTTGTTAAGGGCACCCACAAACACCAGCTGCTTCATGATTGTTGTTAAGTGCACCCCACAAACAACAACTGCTTCATGATTGTTGTTAACGGCATTCCACAAACAACGGGTGCTTCATGATTGTTGTTAAGGGCCCCCACAAACAGCAGCTAGTGGTGTATTGCTGTTAAGGGCACCCCACAAACGGCAGGTGCTTCATGATTGTTGTTAAGGGCACCCCACAAACAGCAGTGCTTCATGATTGTTGTTGAGGGCACCCAAAAACAGCAGGTGCTTTATGATTGTTGTTAAGGGCACCCCACAAACAGCAGGTGCTTCATGATTGTTGTTAAGGGCACCCCACAAACAGCAGCTGCTCCATGAATGTTGTTAAGGGCACCCCACAAACAGCAGCTGCTCCATGAATGTTGTTAAAGGCACCCCACAAACAGCAGGTGCTTCATGATTGTTGTTAAGGGCACTCCACAAACAACAGCTGCTTCATAATTGTTGTTAAGGGCACCCCACAAACAACAGGTGCTTCATGATTGTTGTTAAGGGCACCCCACAAACTGCAGGTGCTTCATGATTGTTGTTAAGGCAACCCCACAAACAACAGGTGCTTCATGATTGTTGTGAAGGGCACCCCACAAACTGCAGGTGCTTCATGATTGTTGTTAAGGGCACCCCACAAACAAGAGGTGCTTCATGATTGTTGTTAAGATTACCCCACAAACTGCAGGTGCTTCATGATTGTTGTTAAGGGCACCCCACAAGCAGCAGGTGCTTCATGATTTTTGTTAAGGGCACACCACAAACAGCAGGTGCTTCATGATTGTTGTTAAGGGCACTCCACAAACAACAGCTGCTTCATGATTGTTGTTAAGGGCACCCCACAAACAACAGGTGCTTCATGATTGTTGTTAAGGACACCCCAGAAACAACAGGTGCTTCATGATTGTTGTTAAGGGCACCCCACAAACAGCAGTTGCTGGTGTACTTGCAGAGTCTGCACTGTGCACCACCTTAGGGGAGTCAATACTAGCAAGTTCTCTTCTCAGATGTTTTGAAGTATTGTTGCTTTTATGACTTTTATCAAAAGACACTACCAAAGGAAAAGATGTTTTTTTGGCACTGTTTGAAGGCAAATGTTGAAAGTGCTTTATCACTCCGTGAAGGAATGCTATACTGTCTTGTCCTGAAACTTGTCCGATTGCGTGAAACAACAGTTTGAAACTGTTTTATGTAAATAGAGTAAAACAAAGTTATCAATTAAAGGGGAAACTCGTTCTGTTTTTCTGACTGATTCTGTGTCAACGTTGTAGGAACGAGAGACTGACGAAGGATACAAGGGAAGGAAGGGGATGGGGACAGGGGGCAGGAGGGGTGTGATGTCAATGAAAAAAAATATGAGAGGGAATAAATTATAAGGAAGTGCTGTAGGAAAACAAATCATGCCAAAATAACATGAATAAATAAACAGTAACCAACGTGACATGAAGTCTGAGAAGCCGTGTTTGAAAATCCATCAAGGATGCAAGGGAGGACAAGAGGTGCCAACAGTCAGTGTGGTCAGCTCCGTTGTGTGATAGTCAGTGTCAACAGTCTGTGTGGTCAGCTCTGTTGTGTGATAGGTCAGTGCAACAGTTAGTGTAGTCAGCTCCGTTGTGAGATAGCTCAGTGTCAACAGTCAGTGTGATCAGCTCCGTTGGGGATAGCTCAGTGCATACAGTCAGTGTGATCACTCTGTGTGTGATAGCTCAGTGTCAACAGTCAGTGTGGTCAGCTCTGTTGTGTTTATAACTCAGTGCCAACAGTGTGGTCAGCTCCGTTGTGAGATAGCTCAGTGCCAACAGTCAGTGGTTCAGCTCCATTGTGAGATAGCTCTGTGCCAACAGTTGTGTCAGCTCCGTTGTGTGATAGCTCAGTGCCAACAGTGTGGTCAGCTCCGTTGTGTGATAGCTCAGTGCCAACAGTGTGGTCAGCTCCGTTGTGAGATAGCTCAGTACAAACATCAGTGTGGACAGCTCCGTTGTGAGATAGCTCAAATGCCAACAGTCAGTGTGGTCAGCTCCGTTGTGTGATAGCTCAGTGTCAACAGTCAGTGTGGGCAGCTCCGTTGAGAGATAGCTCAGTGTCAACAGTCAGTGTGGTCAGCTCCGTTGTGAGTTTGCTCAGTGCCAACAGTGTGGTCAGCTCCGATGTGTGATAGCTTAGTGCCAACAGTGTGGTCGCTCCGTTGTGTGATAGCTCAGTGCCAACAGTGTGGTCAGCTCCGTTGGGGTGATAGCTCAGTGCCAACAGTGTGGTCAGCTCCGTTGTGTGATAGCTGAGTGTCAACAGTCAGTGTGGGTCAGCTCCGTTGTTAGATAGCTCAGTGCCAACAGTGTGGTCAGCTCCGTTGTGTGATTAGGTCAGTGCCAACAGTGTGGTCAGCTCCGTTGTGTAATAGCTCAGTGCCAACAGTCAGTGTGGTCAGCTCCGTTGTCGGATAGCTCAGTGCCAAAAAGTCAGTGTGGTCAGCTCCGTTGTGTGATAGCTCAGTGCCAACAGTCAGTGTGGTCAGCTCCGTTGTGTGATAGCTCAGTGTCAACAGTCAGTGTGGTCAGCTCCGTTGTGAGATAACTCAGTGCCAACAGTGTGGTCAGCTCCGTTGTGTGATAGGTCAGTGCCAACAGTGTTTGGGCAGCTCCGATGTCGATGGCTCAGTGCCAACAGTCTGGTCAGCTCCGATTTTGTGATAGCTCAGTGCCAACAGTCAGTGTGGTCAGTCTCGTTGTGTGATAGGTCAGTGCCAACAGTCAGTGTGGTCAGCTCCGTTGTGTGATAGCTCAGTTGTCAACAGTCAAAGGTCAGCTCCGTTGTGAGATAGCTCAGTGTCAACAGTCAGTGTGGTCAGCTCCGTTGTGAGATAGCTCAGTGTCAACAGTCAGTGTGGTCAGCTCCGTTGTGTGATAACTCAGTGCCAACAATGTGGTCAGCTCCGTTGTGAGATAGCTCAGTGCCAACAGTGTGGTCAGCTCCGTTGTGTGATAGCTCAGTGTCAACAGTCAGTGTGGTCAGCTCCGTTGTGAGATAGCTCAGTGTAAACAGTCAGTGTGGTCAGCTCGTTGTGTGATAGGTCAGTGCCAACAGTGTGGTCAGCTCTGTTGTGTGATAGCTCAGTGTCAACAGTCAGTGTGGTCAGCTCGTTGTGTGATAGCTCAGTGCCAACAGCCAGTGTGGTCATCTCTGTTGTGTGATAGGTCAGTGCCAACTGTCAGTGTGGTCAGCTCTGTTGTGTGATAGCACAGTGCCAACTGTCAGTGTGGCCAGCTCCGTTGTGTGATAGGTCAGTGCCAACTGTCAGTGTGGTCAGCTCTGTTGTGTGATAGTCAGTGCCAACAGTCAGTGTGGTCAGCTCTGTTGTGTGATAGCTCAGTGCCACAGTCAGTGTGGTCAGCTCCGTTTGTGATAGGTCAGTGCCAACTGTCAATGTGGTCAGCTCCGTTGTGTGATAGGTCATGCCAACTGTCCGTGTGGTCAGCTCCGTTGTGTGATAGCTCAGTGCCAACAGTCAGTGTGGTCAGCTCCGTTGTGTGATAGGTCAGTGCCAACAGTCAGTGTGGTCAGCTCCGTTGTGTGATAGGTCAGTGCCAAACAGTGTGGTCAGCTCCGATGTGGGGATCGCTTAGTGCAACAGTGGGTCAGCTCCGTTGTGAGATAGCTCAGTGCCAACAGTGTGGTCAGCTCCGTTGTGTGATAGGTCAGTATCAACAGTGTGGTCAGCTCCCTTGTGTGATAGCTCAGTGCCAACAGTTAGTGTGGTCAGCTCCGTTGTGAATAGCTCAGTGCCAACAGTGTGGTCAGCTCCATTGTGTGATAGCTCAGTGCCAACAGTCAGTGTGGTCAGCTCCGTTGTGTGATAGCTCAGTGTCAACAGTCAGTGTGGTCAGCTCCGTTGTGAGATAGCTCAGTGCCAACAGTGTGGTCAGCTCCGTTGTGTGATAGGTCAGTGCCAACAGTGTGGTCAGCTCCGTTGTGTGATTTGCTCAGTTTCCAACAGTGTGGTCTTCTCCGTTGTGTGATAGCTCAGTGCCAACAGTCAGTGTGGTCAGCTCCGTTGTGTGATAGGTCAGTGCCAACAGCAGTGTGGTCCCGCTCCGTTGTGTGATAGCTGAGTGTCAACAGCAGTGTGGTCAGCTCCGTTGTGAGATAGCTCAGTTGTCAACAGTCAGGTGGTCAGCTCCGTTGTGTGATAGCTCAGTGCCAAACAGTGTGGTCAGCTCCGTTGTGTGATAGCTCAGTGTCAACAGTCAGTGTGGTCAGCTCCGTTGTGAGATAGCTCAGTGTCAACAGTCAGTGTGGTCGCTCTGTTGTGTGATAGGTCAGTGCCAACAGTCAGTGTGGTCAGCTCTGTTGTGTGATAGCTCAGTGTCAACAGTCAGTGTGGTCAGCTCTGTTGTGTGATAGCTCAGTGCCAACAGCCAGTGTGGTCAGCTGTTGTGTGATAACTCAGTGCCAACAATGTGGTCAGCTCCGTTGTGAGATAGCTCATGTCAACAGTCAGTGTGGTCAGCTCTGTTGTGTGATAGGTCAGTGCCAACAGTCAATGTGGTCAGCTCTGTTGTGTGATAGCTCAGTGTCAACAGTCAGTGTGGTCAGCTCTGTTGTGTGATAGCTCAGTGCCAACAGCCAGTTTTGGTCAGCTCTGTTGTTGATAGCTCAGTGCCAACTGTCAGTGTGGTCAGCTCTGTTGTGTGATAGCTCAGTGCCAACAGTCAGTATGGTCAGCTCCGTTTTGTGATAGGTCATTGCCAACTGTCAGTGTGGTCAGCTCTGTTGTTTTGATAGCTCAGTGCCAACTGTCAGTGTGGTCAGCTCCGTTGTGTGATAGGTCAGTGCCAACTGTCAGTGTGGTCAGCTCCGTTGTGTGATAGGTCAGTGCCAACTGTCAGTGTGGTCAGCTCTGTTGTGTGATAGCTCAGTGCCAACTGTCAGTGTGGTCAGCTCTGTTGTGTGATAGCTCAGTGCCAACAGTCAGTATGGTTTAGCTCCGTTTGTGATAGGTCAGTGCCAACTGTCAGTGTGGTCAGCTCCGTTGTGTGATAGGTCAGTGCCAACTGTCAGTGGTGGTCAGCTCTGTTGTGTGATAGGTCAGTGCCAACAGTCAGTGTGGTCCAGCTCCGTTGTGTGATAGGTCAGTTCCAACAGTCAGTGTGTGTCAGCTCCGTTGTGTGATAGGTCAGTGCCAACAGTTGGTCAGCTCCCTTGTGTGATAGCTCAGTGCCAACAGTGTGGTCAGCTCCGTTGTGTGATAGCTCAGTGCCAACAGTGTGGTCAGCTCCCGTTGTGTGATAGGTCAGTGCCAACAGTTTGGTCAGCTCCGTTGTGTGATAGCTCAGTGCCAACAGTCATGTGGTCAGCTCTGTTGTGTGATAGGTCAGTGCCAACAGTCAGTGTGGTCAGCTCCGTTGTGAGATAGCTCAGTGTCAACTGTCAGTGTGGGTCAGCTCCGTTGAGAGATAGCTCAATGTCAACAGTCAGTGTGGTCAGCTCCGTTGTGGATAGCTCAGTGCCAACATGTGGTCAGCTCCGTTGGTGATAGCTCAGTGCCAACAGTGTGGTCAGCTCCGTTGTGTGATAGGTCATGCCAACAGTGTGGTCAGCTCCGTTGTGTGATAGCTCAGTGCCAACAGGTGGTCAGCTCCGTTGTGTGATAGGTCAGTGCCAACAGTCAGTGTGGTCAGCTCCGTTGTGTGATAGGTCAGTGCCAACAGTCAGTGTGGTAAGCTCCGTTGTGTGATAGCTCAGTGCCAACAGCCGCTGGACTCGTGCAGAATAGCCTTATTATGGTTTTTGAAATAGATGCAATCGCCCACAAGGGACCACACAACACTGAACAACCAGTAAGGGGATAAACAAATATAGCCAACAGTTCTTTGATGTAGAACCATGAATTGCAAAGATGTAAAGAAAATAGAGAATCGCTGATCTTACATCACCTGGTTGGCCGTATTAGCAGCTGCTCTCAGAAGAAAAATACATCTCTCTAATAAATGGGAAGTGTAACCTGCCCCATGTATTACTAGAAAAGCCGTAAGATCATGGATTCCCCGATGTTGAAAGTGAAATTATAAAGGAAACATACTGCATTGTTTCATGTGTGCATGGACACAAGGAAAAGACTATAACGCCAAGATGTTCTCCACCATGTGCGCAATGCTCAGCATCGCTTGTTGTCTGTAAAATAGAGAAACGGCCTGGAGTCGCTTCATCAAGCCAGACAGTCTCTCAGCCCGACTAAACTATTCTTAAGAGCGGAGAAGAGGCACACTATCAAACAAGCAGACAGTTGCTTCTTTCGCAAAGAAACTTTCCTCGCACGTTCAGACCACCACCACCACCACCACCATCACCACCAACAACAAACAAAAACAAACAAACGAAAAAGAGGTCAGTGTCAATATGGTGAATACATCAATCGCACCCAACACACCACTGAATAAGATTCAATGTTAGCGAGTGTCACGTTGGTCTAGGGGTCCAAAGGGGAAGGCTGTCCCGAACACTCGCGAACGCGCCAACAACAGACCACCAAAGATGTCACATTCACTCTCCTTTATTTAAGCATACGACAAATGAGAAAACGAACGGAATGGGTCGGGTAAGCTAACTAATCTATAATGAAAAGGATTCCCAAACTAAAACCCTCCCTCCCCCCTTACCACCTAAACCCGATAAGTCAAAGGACAGGGGGATACAGTGGAAGAGGTAGGGGCCAAAATCTTCAAACTAAAGCATGACAACGATGAGGAAGAGACCAAAACGACAGAGAGGAAGGTCAAGACAAGAAGGCAAGACAACGACATGCGCTCGCCTCTTAACCCACACAACGATTTTTTAACAATGTCCACGTCCCGGGTGGAGGGTCCGGTGGAAAAGGTCCCACGATGTCCGTTGAATGTCCGAGTCAGAAGAGGGGGTGGAGTGAAAAGATGGTGGCCCCTCCTTGGTGCCGACGATCCGCCTCTGGAAACACAGCTCAACAGCTGGTGAAATAAGGAGTTCTGGTGCCACGGCAACCTTTGACCTCACGGCTGTTCCCCACGTCCGACGGCCGCGACGACGGCCCCGGAGGGGAGGGGGCGGGGGCGATGACGCTTCTAGCTGGAAGACTGTCAGGCCAAGGACGAACGTCAACAGGGTAGCGTCGTCACTGACCTGGCACCTGGCCACCAGATGTACCACCAGGACTGCAGGAAGGGCGGCGGTAGTGACGGCACGAGCTGGAGGTGATGGGATTCTTCTCATCAAACTAGGGAGAGATGGTATGACAGCTCGGGTACTGCTAGGGTGGGCCTGATGTTCAGTGTAGCGCAGTACCCCAGGCAGCGCCTTCACCGAAGAAGGCGATCCATAAAACGGGGACCCCGTCCCCGCCACCCGTCGAAGGATGTCGCAGGTGCCTCCCAGCAACGAAGCTTGACCCTCGCTCAACGATGACGTCGAGGGCGGAGGACACGGAGGTGACCAGCCTCCTGGATGGCTGCTTGTTGTTGTTCCCTCGGCTGCTGTCCCTTCTCTAACTTCGAAACACTTTCGTTCCACCTCTTCACCTTCGTGGCGTAAGCACAGCTCTCACCAACAACAAACACGCCACCCCCCACCCCCCTGATCGCTGGGTACGGTTGGTCGCCTACCGTCACGTGGGCTGGTTCTAGTTAGCTGAACTGACCTGCAGCACGTGCTCCGCTTGGAATTTCGGAACACTCAAACCCTGCCGCCATCAAAAAAGGAGGAAGAAGAGAAAAAACATATCAAAACAAGCCACGGTTCTGTCAACCTTTCACAGGGAGTACAGAAGAATAAAAAAGAATTTTACACAGAGTTATTACGGAATAGATTTACGAATCACTCACACACCACACACACACACACACACACACACCACACACACACACACACACACACACACACACACACACAACACACACACACACAGAGTCATATACTGCACACAAACATTTTATCAGCCCCACAAGATCTGCTCTAGACAATTTTACGATGAAATGCCAAATGTATTCCGCCTTGTGCCGAAATAATACCAAACCAACCAAGTGGTCCTGGGTAGAAGTGTGAGAAATCCAGTCCATCACATCTGTCCATGGAAGACTTCTTTTTTGCTTGTCTCAGGCGAGTCCACCTTTCCACTGGACCCTGGTAGGACTGCCTTGGATAGGGAGTCATGGTGCGATACATGCCCGTGCAGGCAAGCTTACAGCGTCTGGGCTGCTTTCGTCATCATCATGATCATCATGATCATCATGAAACATCACTTCTTCTTCTTCTTCTTCTTCTTCTTTTTTTCTTCATTCTTCTTCTTCTTCCTCATCATCATATCATCATCATCAGCAGCAGCAGCAGCAGCAGCAGCAGCAGCAGCAGCAGCACAGCAGCGCAGCAGCAGCAGCAGCAGCAGCGTAACAACATTCAGCGTCACCATTATCCCATTATTGTTACACAATCATTATCTTAGTGTTTCCATTGTGATCATGAGAATGACTATAAAAAAGTGTTATATGATCAGCATGAGGCGTAATAGTCACGCGCAGTCGCAAGTGTTATATATAATCAGTATGATGGTGCTGTATATCACGTAATAATTAATCAGTACCACCACACTGACATCACCACCACTATCACATCATCATCATCATCATCATCATCATCATCATCATCATCATCATCATCATCATCATCATCATTATTGTCACCATCATCATCATCATCATCATCATCATCATCATCATCATCATCATCATCATCATCATCATCATCATCATCATCATCATCATCACCATTAACGATTACCATCCCTATCATTGTCATATGATTTGTGATAGTCATCCGTAAATGGCGCTTTTCTTTTAAAATCAATCTATTACTGACAAAAACTGTGAGAACTGTTTATAACGATATTCTCCAGAGGGAGTACCTATACTTTTTAGCCACAACTAATGTTGAAGAATCACCATTTGTTGCCCCTTGCTGGCTTTAGTACAGCACCACAGACACTTTCATATCAAGCATGCAAAACGAAGTTTCCCAGCAATAACTTATGTTGCAAATCACAGCTCATTGAATCTGGCTGGCCTGGTGCAATAACACCACAGACATCTTCATATCAATAACACATGCAATACTTTTAAGACTGGGCCTTGTGCCATTAACACCACAGACATCTTCATATCAATAGACATGCAATACTTTTAAGGCAACAACGAATGTTCAAAGTCGCATCTTACAATGTCTTGGTGTTGTTTTTTTTTTCCATTACCACCCATGCTTTCATATATTTATAGCACAAACATCGATTTCAGGCAACAACTGATTATTGGTAAATTACCATCCATACGTTTTGTTGGGTTCGTCTATACTACAAAAGACATTTTCACATCAATGCCACAAACACTAGTTTTCCCGGCCACAACTTACAAACCCACAGACATCTCCGCGTCAGTTATGCAAATAATTTCGCCACCCTTCCTGAGTAAAAATAAGTTTACAAATCACCCCAGGCTTTCTGATGGGACAGGCAAATCACCCCAGGCTTTCTGACGGGACAGGGTACGCACCAAAAGCTTTCTGATGGGACAGGGTACGCACCAAAAGAGGACAATGTTTGGATCCAATGTCCAAACCCGTGATCACATCATAACACAAGTGGCCGTGTGGCTCAGCATTCTTTATTCACTGGCTAGGCTTCCATTTCTCCCCCCTCCCCCTACACCCCCACCTTGTACCCCCACCCCACGCCCACCCCCTATCCCCCTGACCCCAACCCAAGCAGCTTGCCTGGAATTTTCCGTTCTTAAACGCTTGTAGGGGAGAGGAGATCGGTAACAATGTTTGGTTTGTTGAATTCTGCAAACATCTAGTGTGTTTATTATTGATGTTTTATAATTGTTTAAAAGGAGAACAAAACATAGCACACCCACATTTTTGGAATTTCTTGAGCCTCACACTAACATACTGACCAAGCCGAATTTTGAACAGGCTGGGCGAACAAAGACGGTGAGGGGAAGGTTTTAAACCCCTGGAGTCCACACACACGTCTGTGCCCCGCCTGACCTTTCCGTTTCCAATCGCGGTGTGTCCCTGGTAACACTTTCCCCCATGTGTCTCGTGCACACAGCTTGACTGGTTTAATTTCAGGTTTAATTTTTACGTTTGCTCTGCATTTTAGGAAACAGAATCTTCTGACAGGACACTGAATCTTCTGACAATACTCTCAATAATTAGGGACAATGTTTGCTAAATATTTTTTACTTCGCTTGGAATGTGCATAATCAGTTAAATATGTAATGGTGACCTATATGGGCGCAATTCTTAAGTATCTTGAAAAGGGTATAGTGTTAATGAGTGTTTTCTGATTTCTTTATCATTATCCTTATTCACTTTTGCTTTGTTTTAGTTTATTTGTTTGAGACAAACTGGAATCTGACCATTTCCTGCCTGCTGTGTTTCAACTTATTCAACTTAGATTGCCAAATGATTATCCTGTGTCTTTGGGTTATGTACAATTCGTATTGAATCCTGAACTTGAACAACTGTATGTCCAAGCAACGCAGTCGGATGGAATTCTGTTAAAACTCGACAGCATTATTAACATTATTGATTGTGACTGTAATGATGTTTTGGATCTATTTCTTACACGTGTTAAAGATTATGCTGATTTTATGAAAATGATCCAACCAAACAAATGAAACAAAAGTGCTTGAACAAAAAAAGGAGTAGAGTGATTAGTATGAGAACAGCGTGAAAAGAAGTAAATTAAAATCAAAAGGACTGCTGTAAACATTATGACAGACTAAGGATGGTTCCAATCCTGACGCTTACAGTATAGTGAGGTGAAAAAAAAATCTGTTGTATTGTTGCATTTCAAACAAAACTATAATGAAAGAAGGGTCATATAAAAACCAAGTCATGCAATAAAAATGAGAGGATCAGCAACACTAATCCCTGTAATAACAAACAAAATCATATACCAATCCTAGTAACATCAAATTGATAACACCATGTCACTGTAGGAAAAAGTGTTAAGGAGTACTACAGTAAAAACACAGAGAGAGGGAAGCGGAAGCGGAAGTAGAAGTTTATTCAGTATAGGCCATGGCCCCTTCTGAAGAGGGTACAGTACATGGTCAATACACTATTGAATAAACAGCGAACAATTAGACAATTATATAACATGACAAAACAGTTGAGCATTAATCCATTTTGGCTGTGTAATCTAAGAATACTTTAACTGAGTAGTACAGCACGTCTTTTAAATGTTTGGCAAATTTCGTTCCGATTTGCCAGCAATACAACTTTAAACAGACAGGGCTTTTTAGATATTTTAGGGGATAACATAATTTTGTAAATCTTGGAAGGCAGGGCAGCACAGCAAAAAATGTTGTTCATCCTCTTTGGCATTCTTACACAATGGACACATAATAGCATCAACCGAAGTATACCGATGCTTCTCTACGAATATATTGGCTATTCCAAATCTCATTCTTGCCATAGAGTTCTCCAGCTGTCTTTAAATGTCAAGCAAAGAGATACGCTTCACAATTCCTAGATGCTTTAAATGCTCTATGAAAAGCGCACCTGTCATTGTTTTGAACGTGTTCCTCCCATCTTTGCCATCGGTTATCAACAGACGCAGTTCTCTTGAAAATATATTGACATTTTCCACACCTTGATTGACTCAGACGAACCCGAACCCATTTTGATACAAAAAATCTCGAATAGCAAGCGCCTAACATTTTTTTAACCTTTTAATTCTAAACTAAGCAACATTTTATACGCCTTCTATGGTGATCTCTTCTCATCCATATGCAGAATTTTCAAACTAACTAACACATCGCAAACAGGAGTTGATGTACATAGGATATCGACCTGTATCCCCATATACAAAATCATGTGGCGTTTTAGGTTGCACTCCCAAGAATCGTTTTAAAGCAAACAGGTGAAATTTTTTCTATCTCATCAACAGTTTTATGCATACTCCATAACTCTAATCCATACTGAGAAACTGGTTGGACATGTGCATCAAAAAGTTTAAGTAACACAACCAAAGAGTTGTTACTAAGCATGTACAATTTTCTCAATATACATAGTACCGCATGTTATGCTCTGCTTGCAAGGTCCTGACAGGCAGGTGAAAAATAAGACGGATAATGAAACAGATGCCAAGATATTTGCAACAATTCACAACACCCATTGCCTCGCCATTTAAAGAAAAAAGAAAAAAAATCTCTCGCTTGCTGCCAGGTATCCACCTTTAAAACAAAAAACAAAAACAAAACAAACAAAAAAAAACTACGATGCGGTTCTTTTCTATATTTATCTTCAATTGAAGCCTTGCAGCTGTACTATGGAGGTTATTCAACTGGATTTGGAGTCCATCTGGACTTTCTGATAACAAAGCAACATCGTCAGCCTGTAACAAAATAAACAATTCGAATATTTTAGGTGACCATGTGGCTCCATGACGTCACTTTTCAATTTCTTCTGAAGCCAATTCATTTATGAAGAAAGAAAACAAAACAGGACTACAGGCATCTCCATATTTACGCCCTGTGTGCACAAAATGCAGTCTGTGAGTTCAGTGCTACATCTTACTTTTGCTTTCACAGTAGAATACATACTTTTTATACACTGAAACAGCTTCCCTTTAACATCATTCTTTTGAAGAACTGGCCATAGAAGTTTCCTTGAAATGGAATCGAAGGCCCTCTCAAAATCAATAAAAGCAACGTGGAATTTACACATTATTATAAACTGCTTCTGTATAATTGCTGATAATGTAAACATGTGGTCCACTTTAGGGTATCCTTTCTTAAAACCAGCCTGATATTCGTCAGTGATATTATACTATTCTACACACATCTGCAACCTGTAGTTTACAATAGAACTACATAGCTTGATGCCTGGAATTCCAAAGGCAAGTGATCAGACTCAATGTGTTCTTGTACATACAGAAAACATGATGACATAACACATACATAAAGATCAACAGCGGCCAAAACATAATCATTAACACGATTACCCTGTGTCAGAAACGTATGTGAAACGACCTTGGGGGTCATTACGTACTCCGTGTAAACTACATGATTCTAGAGTTGTGCACATGCTTAGTAAACACTTACTAGATCTATTTATACACTTTGTCTTCAGACTCCCTTTTGACACGAAAAAAATCATTTTTTTAAACGTGTACTATAAACAGTGCTATAAGCACCTGTATCCTGACCGATATTAGACGTTCTGATGTTAAGATCTCCGCTCACAAGAATATACATATCAGGAAATTCAAAGACCTTGCCTGTGAGAATATCTTCTAGTGCGCGCATACCATTATCAACATCAAAATACGAATAGTATGGTGAATTTTCCCGGAGTACATATGTATATACATACAAAACATCTTTTGTCAAATTAAGTACACTTTTAGAAATTACAAATATGATAACATTGTTTAGTCAACATCAATTGCTTTAACATACTGCAAAAGTTCTTTTTTCACGAGACAAAATATCCCCTCTGATCATCTCCCTAGATGTGAAAATTGTATAGCAGGTTTACAGAAAATTTCATAGGAATGAAAAGAAAAAGGTTGTAAATAATCAACGAAAGTTTCAACAAGACAAAGTATGTCAACTTATGTTATATAAGAGAGAAATTTATGATCACCAGTCTTCGACAATAACCAATTGACATTCCAATGTAAAAATGACAAATGATTTTCATTGACACACACATTATTCCTTTCTCGCTCTCGTACGCATGCACTCTTCCCCTGCTGTAAACAATTCCCACTACCACTCTCAGAATACACATCAAGACCACTGCTGGAAAGGGCAACGTGTTCACACTATCCTTGTGCACGCGATCGGGAGCTGGCATAGCTGCAGTGCCATCTTCTGTCACAAGCTCACAGGGAACAACGCCACTTGCACGTGAATACATTCTGTCAGAACTAGAGGAAGACAGTGATGCTATTTCCTTTTGCTCTCTTTGTGTTATGTATAACTTTAGTTACAAAAGATTTTCCATGACATAACAATGTATACCATTCTTTATGTATGCTAGGCCGGCGTATTCCTATTGTATTGGTTTTAGGTTTTGTTGATGATCCAACACAAATTTCTTCCCCTCTATAACCAGGTGGTTAAAAACCATTGTCGCCTTTTTCTTTTCTTTTCTTTTCTTTTTTGGCTGTCTTTAGATGAGGAACAAGTTTCAGTCGAATCTCCCTAACCCTGGGGAAGAATCTTCCCCAATGAATACGTTGCTGCCCTATAGGTTACTTCTCTCCATGTCTGTAAAAAGGTACACCAACCAATAGTAAGGGAATCTTTCTGCTTGTTGAGTCTGTGGAGTCGGTCAAAGTCAATGTCCTGTGTCAGGATCAGTTTGTTCGTCAGCAGATCTCTAGTTACACCTTCCCATTGCGCTATAGTTTCATTTTCCTGTCGGAGGATGCCATAAAAATGACATTGAGAGAGAGAGAGAGAGAGAGAGAGAGAGAGAGAGAGGGAGAGAGAGAGAGAGAGAGAGAGAGAGAGACAGACAGACAGACAGACAGACAGACAGAGAGTGACAGAGTGTAATGATAGGTATTGTGTCATTCACTCTTGCATTTTATATTGCAGTGCACTGCATTAATTTGGGTTGTGTTAATTTCTTTTACGCTCTGTTGTGTTTTGAGATTTTTTCATTGTGCTATGTTATGTTACGCTGCTTTGTGTTGATGGATTTGGGTACTTAGGTTGTGTCGTATAATGTTGTAATACGTTGTGTTACCCATTAATGCCTAGCGTCCCTTTTGGGGACACTTTACTTTTAAGCCTCACAAAAGTGTATCTTATTGTTTGTGACCACATGCTTGTTGACGTCAATAAATGAAGGCTACCTCGCCAGTTAGACACAATGTGGGTGGATGACTTCCCATGGAGCATCTAACAGCAGCCATTTGCATAAACATTTTCAAAAGAACAATCATGGAAATGTCAATCTCCAAAAGGTAAGCCCATAGTTCATACCGCATGTAACATTTGAATAATGTCAAAAAACAACAACTGTTATTTGGTTCATGATCTCAATTTGTATCTCTCAGACCTTGTTTGGAAACCATAGATCACGTGTTCCATGTGCTGAAGGATGCGTCCCAAAAATGGGACGCTAGGCACTAGAGGGCAGGTTTATTTTTGTGGCTTCTTTTGTAACACGGCTCATGTAGTCAGTGTGTTTGTTTCCAGAATTTCACGGCGCATGAAGTAATAAGCATGCTTGAAGATGACCTCACATTTGAAACAGCAAGTATAGCGTAAAAACCACCGCCAAGTGATGATCTGACAGATGCGGATAACGCGGATGAAGATAAAGGAGGAATAATTGACAACCTGAATCTGTGCCAGCTGAGGGAAGCGCACAAGCTGTGGTGATAGTGGATGGAGCGTGCACTACGTTCAGCTGTGGTGGTAGGGGATGGAGTGTGCACTACGTTCACATGCTGTGGTGGTAGGGAATGGATTGTGCACTACGTTCAGCTGTGGTGGTAGGGGATGGAGTGTGCACTACGTTCAGCTGTGGTGGTAGGGGATGGAGCTTGCACTACGTTCAGCTGTGGTGGTAGGGGATGGAGCGTGCACTATGTTCACATGCTGTGGTGTAGGGGATGGAGTGTGCACTACGTTCAGCTGTGGTGGTAGGGGATGGAGTGTGCACTACGTTCACATGCTGTGGTGGTAGGAGATGGAGTGTGCACTACGTTCACATGCTGTGGTGGTAGGGGATGGAGTGTGCACTACGTTCACATGCTGTGGTGGTAGGGGATGGAGCCTGCACTACGTTCAGCTGTGGTGGTAGGGGATGGAGTGTGCACTACGTTCAGCTGTGGTGGTAGGGATGGAGTGTGCACTACGTTCAGCTGTGGTGGTAGGGGATGGAGTGTGCACTACGTTCACATGCTGTGGTGGTAGGGGATGGAGTGTGCACTACGTTCAGCTGTGGTGGTAGGGGATGGAGCGTGCACTACGTTCAGCTGTGGTGGTAGTGGATGGAGTGTGCACTACGTTCAGCTGTGGTGGTAGTGGATGGAGTGTGCACTACGTTCAGCTGTGGTGGTAGTGGATGGAGTGTGCACTACGTTCAGCTGTGGAGGTAGGGGATGGAGTGTTCACTACGTTCAGCTGTGGTGGTAGGGGATGGAGTGTTCACTACGTTCACATGCTGTGGTTGTAGGGGATGGAGCGTGCACTACGTTCAGTTGTGGTGGTAGGGATGGAGTGTGCACTACGTTCAGCTGTGGTGGTAGGGGATGGAGTGTTCACTACGTTCACATGTGGTGGTAGGGGATGGAGTGTGCACTACGTTCAGCTGTGGTGGTAGGGATGGAGTGTGCACTACGTTCACATGCTGTGATGGTAGGGGATGGAGTGTGCACTACGTTCAGCTGTGGTGGTAGGGATGGAGTGTTCACTACGTTCAGCTGTGGTGGTAGGGGATGGAGTGTGCACTACGTTCACATGCTGTGTGGTAGGGGATGGAGTGTGCACTACGTTCACATGCTGTGGTGGTAGGGGATGGAGTGTGCACTACGTTCAGCTGTGGTGGTAGGGGATGGAGTGTGCACTACGTTCAGCTGTGGTGGTAGGGATGGACTGTGCACTACGTTCAGCTGTGGTGGTAGGGATGGAGTGTGCACCACGTTCACATGCTGTGGTGGTAGAGGATGGACTGTGCACTACGTTCAGTGTGGTGGTAGGGGATGGAGTGTGCACCACGTTCACATGCTGTTGTGGTAGGGGATGGAGTGTGCACTACGTTCAGCTGTGGTGGTAGGGGATGGAGCGTGCACTACGTTCAGCTGTGGTGGTAGGGGATGGAGTGTTCACTACGTTCAGCTGTGGTGGTAGGGGATGGAGTGTGCACTACGTTCAGCTGTGGTGGTAGGGATGGAGTGTGCACTACGTTCAGCTGTGGTAGGTAGGGGATGGAGTGTGCACTACGTTCACATGCTGTGGTGGTAGGGGATGGAGTGTGCACTACGTTCAGCTGTGGTGGTAGGGGATGGAGTGTTCACTACGTCAGCTGTGGTGGTAGGGATGGAGTGTGCACTACGTTCAGCTGTGGTGTAGGGATGGATGTGCACTACGTTCAGCTGTGATGTAGGGATGGAGTGTGCACTACGTTCGCAGATGATGAGAAGAGGAGGAATTGCCACCAACTGTAAACATTACTGAAAACAGTCGGTACAAAGATAATGGATGGTTTCCAACTGATCCGTTCATCATCATCATCATCATCATCATCATCATCATCATCATCACATTACATCATCATCATCATCATCATCATCATCATCAATCATCATCATCATCATCATCAACCACAGCATCGTCATCAGGGAAGCAGCAACAGCAGCAGCATGATCAACATCATCATACATCATATCAACATAACACAAGCTTCACCATCGGTATCACCACTATCGTTATATTAACGTCATTTCCATTGTTACCATTTGATCATGACAATAGTTGTAAAGAGCAGTAGTATTGTGATCAGTATGATGTAGATGAGGTAACATGATGGTGTGATTACAAGTTCATAAATTGATCAATCAATCAATTATCTGCAGCAGCAGCAGTAGCAGCAACTGTGGTAGCACACAGCAGCAGCAACAGCAGTTGCGGCAGGACCAATGTCGTCATTATCATAGTTATTATAGCAATTATCATAAGTTCATAACAAAAATCGCAAGGTTGATTATCATCAGTATGATGGTGATGCTTATTATGTAATAAGGAATCACTACTGCCACTAGTGCCATTACTACCACTTTTATGCCATCATCATCATCATCATCATCATCATCATCATCATCATCATCATCATCATCATCATCATCATCATCATCATTACCACCACCACCACCACCAGCATCGCCATAAACGATTCCTATCATTATCATGATTGTATAACTTGTGATAATCGTCATATAATATCAGTTTCCTTTCAAATCAATCTACCACTGCCAACGACCGTGAAAGCCGTTTATCAAGGTACCTTCCAGAGGAACACTCTATGCTTTAAGGCAACAACTTATGGTGAAAATCACCGCTTGATACGTCTTGCTGGCTGTATGTATAACGCCACAGACATGTTCACATCAGTAACACAACTAGTGGTTTTCAGGCAACAACTAACGTTGAAAATCAGAGCTTAATGAATCGTGCTGGCTTTGTATATAACACTACAGATATCTTCACATCAATAACATATACATTTCTTTTCGGGCAACAACTAACGTTGGGAATCACTGCTTACTACGTGCCACAGATTTTGTCAACAAACTGACTGTTCATAAAAATAGCACAAATAGTGCCACAGGTTTTGTCAATAACAAACTGACTGTTCATAAAAATAGCACAAATAGTGCCACAGATTTTGTCAATAACAAACTGACTGTTCATAAAAATAGCACAAATAGTGCCACAGATTTTGTCAATAACAAACTGACTGTTCATAAAAATAGCACAAATAGTGCCACAGATTTTGTCAATAACAAACTGACTGTTCATAAAAATAGCACAAATAGTAGTTTGCACGCAACAACTGATGTTGAAATTCACCGCTTAAGTAGTCTTCCTGGATTTTTGTATAGCACCACAGACATTTTCACATCAGTTATACAAACATTAAATTCAGGCAACAACTAATGTTGACAATTGCCGTTTAATACATCTTGCTGACTTTCTGTATAGTACGACAGACATCTTCACATACTTAACAGGAACAACTCCGCCACCTCCCCTGAGCAAGAATAACGGGGAAAAAATCACCCCACTCTCTGGTTTTACTTCCGTTTGTCCCCCCACCTATCCACCCACCCTCCTCCCTCTCTCTAGGGAACAATTTCTTTCCTCCAAAACCTTGTCTGTAACGGACGGAAACTTAACAACTGAACTAGGATGACAATTTTTGTTCTTTGTTTCCCTAGCAACCCATCAAGTGTCTTTTTAACAACAGATGGTTCTTTTGCTAAAACATTAAGACCCTAGAATAATTTTCAACGCACACAATACGCATTAACTATGTTCCACTCTGTTCGGTTTGTCACCGTTTACTTACAATGGCTATATGTTCACTCTTGTCCCCACCTTTACTCAGTGGCACCATCTTCCATTCTCATCCAGTAGCACTATACTCTCATGGGAGCAGAAGAACACCCAGGCACCACGCCCCAGCAGTGTGACACCCAACGTCCAGGCGACGTGCTGCCATAGGTCACTACCAGCAGCAGCTATTTTATTTTAACCATTTTATTTAAGCCATATCTAGTGCTATACATTGCAACAAGCCTAGGACTTTAGACACATGACCATCCAAGCATGGACTTCGTGTAGGGTACCTTAACATCAATAACGCAACAAACAAAAAAGATGACATTGCAGCTATACTTCGCAGTGATGGAAACAGATTTCATGTATTTTGTTTTTCTGAATCCCGGTTATCTTCTCACATATCAGATGCAGAAATGGACATGCCAGGATACCAAATAATGCGACTCGACCCCTATAAACCAAAATCCACTGGCTTACTTATATATCATGCTTCCTCATTAAAATGTAAAAGGCTAGTTAATTTTGAAAATTATGGCGTTGAAGCTGTCCGGATTAAAATAAGTATGAAAAATAGTCAACCGCTTGCAATAGGCTTTGTCTATAGAAACTCATCAGAAACCACTGATTGGCAGAACAGATTTAATGCAATAATGGATGAAGTAACCATTCTAAGTTATGAGACAATTATGTTAGGAGATTTTTAACATTGATCTGTTAAAAACAAAATCAAAGTGGTATCAAAACTATATATCACATAATTTAGAACAACTAATCGATAGACCAACACGCATAACTGAAAATTCCGCTACTTTAATAGATCATATTTACACAAATGCAAAACAATCCATTATCGAACTTTGTTCCCCTCCCTATGGCTGCAGTGATCACAACCCAATTTGCCTTACTTGGTTCAAAAACCGTGTAAAAATTCCAAAAGTAGGTCACAAAGTTATTTACTACAGGAGCTTTAGAAACTTTAAAGAAGAAGATTTCCTTACTGACCTTTCTGAAGCACAATTTGACCTCATCCATCAAATCAGAGATCGAAATAAAGCAGCTGAATTTGGGATTGATACGTTTACCTCTGTATATAATAAACACGTCCCTTTTATAAAGAAAAGGATTAAACAGGAAACAAAACCTCCATGAATAACTAAAGAAACTGACACAGAAATTAACAAAAGAAATCATTTGAGTAATTTCGGAACAAATGAAGAATTCAGAAAACAAAGAAATAAATTGACGTCATTAAAACGGAAATCGAAACGTACTTACTTTAGAAAAATGTTAACTTCTACCAAAGATACCAGGCAAATTTGGAAATCAATCAACATATTGACTAATAAACATGTGTCAAAAAGTCAACAAATGAGCTCAGACATATCTGCAGATCAACTAAATAATCATTTTGCAACCATAGCAGATAGAATCATATTAAATGATAGATCTAGTGAAAATGATCTCAATTATTTAGAACAATACATCCATTCTAAGGATATTCTTGTTCCATTTAGTCTGAAACCCATGACCGTTTTAGATGTTAGTAAAGCCTTGTCTACTTCACCCCAATCAAATACTCGTGATTTAGATGGTATCGAGATAAAAATACTGAAGTTGTCATGTCCTGTTATCACAAATACTTTGACATACTTATATAATTTATGCATAGATAAACAAACTTTTCCTCTAAAATTTAAGGAAGCGAAAGTTATTCCTCTGTATAAAACCGGGGATTCTTCAAACCCATCAAATTACAGACCGATATCCATTTTATCAGCCATCGAAAAACCGATCGAAAACCACGTGCATAAGTCTTTGTATTCTTATTTCGCTGATAACAAACTTCTCCACGAAAGTCAGTTGGGCTTTCCAAAACATCATTCTTGCCACACAGCCCTCATACAGCTTATGGACAGTCTTCTTTGCAGCATAAACGAGAATAAATCTGCAGGTATTCTTTTCGTAGACTTTGAAAAAGCATTTGTATCATCAACCATTCTTTGTTGAGCCGTAAACGTGAACTTTACAAACTGACTCCAGAATTCACAAGTCCTATTTCATCTTTTTTTATGTGACCGAAAGCAATTAGTAGCTGTAGCTGACAAATTGTCAACATTTATGCCTGTCAAATATGGTGTTCCACAAGGCTCTGTGTTAGGTCTTCTTTTGTTTACTATTTACGTTAATGATTTGCCTTGTTTTGTAAAATGTAAATGCGAAATGTTTGCAGATGATGCATCTGTTCACGAAAACGACTCTGATGCCTATGGATTAACAATCAAGCTTCAAGCAGATATCAATAAACTTACTGAATGGACACAACTAAACCATATGTCTTTAAATGCTATTAAAACAAAGTGCATGTACGTGTCTACAAGACAAAAACGACAAAAAATGAAATCAAATTTTCAGCCTTTACTCATATCCAACAATAAAGTTGAGGAAGTCTGTTCACACAAAACACTAGGTGTCATTATTGACAAAGATTTATCTTGGACAGAACATATAACATTCTTAGCCAAACGCCTTTCAAAAAAATATTTCAGTTGTCTCGGATAAAACATTTCTTCGATGGCCATTCTCGAAAACTTTTTTTCTGTGCACATATTTTGTCATTAATTGATTATGCATCAACCCTTTGGGACAACTGTAGTGAACATATTTTGAAATTAATTCATCGTCTGTACAAAGGAGCATTGAAATATTGAAGAAAGGTTAAAATCGAGCTCCCTAACTGATGAAGATTACAAACAACTCAAAATATTAACCTTCCCAAACAGACTCTTTTTCAATAAAGCCCGTTGCATGCATGATGTTATTAATGGAACAGCTCCCCAAAAGATTACAGAAACATTTAGAGTCAATTGTCATAGACATAGTCGTTTATTGTCCATTCCTAGACCACGCAACAATTTATACAAATCCAGTTTTGTATATTCAGGGGGAAATCTGTGGAATAAACTCACAAAGCCCTTAAAAGTATAAGAAATAAAAATACATTTAAGAAAAAATTGAAAGATTATCTCATCAATCGCTAACCACATATCTTACTGAAAAAAAGTCCATCCTGTGCAGAAAAGAAATACTTTGGTAAAGATATACACTTCGTGAATGTAACCATAGGGGCGGCAATGAGCATTGATACCTTTTACCTGAATGGAAGTGAGTGAGGAAAAGGGGAGGAGATGGGAGGGGGTAGGACAGTATGTTTACTTTTCTTTTGATAAAAGGCATTGTACACGATGTGATTTTTTTTACTTTTCTTTTTTTATGATGTAAAAAAGCAGATATGCTGCTTATTCAATGTTTCCATCTCTAAATAAAATTTTGACTTGACTTGACTTGACTTCACACACACACACGCACACACACACACACACACACACACACCACACACACACACACACAAACACACACACACACACACACACACACACACACACACACACACACACACACACACACACACCACACACACACGCACGCACGCACGCACGCACGCACGCACGCACGCACGCAAACACACACACACACACACACACACACACACACACACACACACACACACACACACACACACACACACACACACACACACACACATGAAATATAAACACAGGGTTTCGACGTTTAGAACGAAAATATGAAAATGCAAAAAAAAGATGTTTATGACGTAAAGGTTATATGACGTAAACGTATTACAAAAGCTTCTGTGAAAGTATTGATGTATCAAAAATTGTCTTACCTGCACTGTTACTCTCTGGAAAACAATGAGGGTTGGTGTTTCTGCGTGCTTCTTCAGTCTTTGTGACCAGGAGCAAAAGAGTGAGACTTCGCATGCTTAAGTGAAGTTTTCTCATGTCAGAGTAGACTCTCGAGCTCAGCTGCGGGCCCGCTTTCTGCCAAACTATAAGAAAAATCCTGACAGCGACAGCCCAGCAGCTGGACACACTGGGCTTTCCCTGGATCAGTTACTTTCCTTTTCTTGGTGGAATCTCACCAAAATACACTTATCTCCAGATAAGTGGTAGCTTACTCTTCCAAATCACTGGTGTTTTCTGACAGCCAGCATCCCTTCGTTCAAGATATGGGGTTCTGGCAGTCAGTGTGTATGAAAAGTGCTGCTCATACAAACTGGGCAGAACATAGCATATAGAGTTAATGGGTTTTAGGGGAAAGCTACTTCTACATTTGGAGATACCTGGGTTTTGGTTTTATCGATAACTGATCAAAAATCAATGCCATGATCAAAAAAAATTTACCGGGTGAAAGATCACATTGGTAAAAAATAGTGCAGAGTAAAAAAAAAAATGAAAATCGATTTAAAAAAAAGTGAGATACTGGGTTCTGGCAGTCAACCCTGCCAAGAGTCAACCAGTTTCAAAGTGAGGTGACTGCAGGCAGAATTGAAACAAATCTTTGAAAATTTTTCGTTAGTAAGTCCGCCAAAAGCAGGGGCAAACAGATTATCAAACAAAATCGACGCGTTTCGATCTCCTAGGTCTTCGCCCATCAATGTCAACGCCTATCTTGCGCTGAATGTGAGAAGATAGATGATTGCATGTTCTTCGTTTCTCCTGAGTGTGGTTTTCTTGCCTGAAGAAGACTTAACATGTCAAAACGCTTCATGATTTGTCTGTGATTTGTTTGTCCATTTTGTTTAGTGGATCTACTGTTGTTGTTTTTTTCCTAAAAACATTTATCCTGTTACATTAGTTTTAAATCTGCCTTTGCTGTGATTTCCTGTAAACAAAGCAAAAACCTCATGATGCATGGGAATCTGAACCGAAAGACTAAATTACGGATCTTATTCTTAGGGGTTATCCATTTATTTGCTTGCTCACGTATTTATTTGTTCGCTCGTTTGTTACTCATTTACTTGATATTTCTATAGACTGTTTCATGCTTTTATGCATCCAGCTACTATAGAACACGTCATTTGTCAAACATGTTTTACGCATGTATCTTTAATCACACTTTAAGAGAAAGTAGACAACGTGGACATCATTTATTTCAAAAGCATGTAGGCAGAATTATTTCAGCAGACCTCTGAATTTGTTTTTATGGCTGCTGTCATCACTTTTAGTTATAGCTTTTGTCAACAACAACAAGAGCAACGGCAGCAGCAGCAGCAACAACAACAACAACAGCGACAACAACAACAACAACAAAAGGAAAGAAAAGAAAGATCAGTTTGTGCACTTTTGTGTTGACTGTGTGGACTGCAATACTGGTGCATATTGGCAACATTGTCAACGATGGGGCAGTCCTGCACAAAGAAATAATATGTTGTGCAGAATAACGCCACATTTTCAAATGATGATGATCGGAAGCTGTTCTGAACTAGCTGGCAATTAAGATGTACAAGTAAAAGTTAACGGTGTAGCTAGAGTACAACATGATGCTGCTGGCTGCAGAGAAGACTTGATGCTGTCCATACTGAATCGGGTCAGTGCTGTCAACAGATCGGGATGCAATCTTATATATTTCAAACGGTGTTCGGAGGAGGAAAAAGCACATATTTGCAGCAATCAAAGTGACAGTCAATGCAGTTACTTTTTGCCTTCTAGAATCCTGAGTAGACTGTTGTAAAGAAAGACGTACGCCCGCTCTGAAAGATCTGAAAAGTGTCCAGAGAAGAACGCTGTTGCCAGCCCCTAACAAGATAAAAGGGACCCAAAATCTTTCACCCATGAGTATCCACGGCCACATTGTTTTAGAAAACCATCTGTAAGTTTTTGATACAACACCAGGACAGCATGGCTAGTGACAAGATCCTATGTCATAACCATAGATATAGTGAGAGTGGATCAGAGTGATGACAACGGTCATTAAACCGGCAGCAACTTGCGACATTTGCTTCGTCCACACAGCACTGACACCAAGTGGCCATAGTATAGAAGCTGCCCTTAGCAAGGTGAGGGCTACTAGCATCCAAGGGGAAAGAGTGTTAGTCGTGTTAAGCATCATCATCCACAGTTTACACTACCATGAACCGAGCGCTTCAAAGTAAGGTACACTGAAGTGTATCTTGAACAAACTGTTCAGGAACAATGTCATAAAATACAGCAGATCAGAGCAGGCCATAACTCCAAAGAAGACACTAGAAGTGGACGCCGGAAGACGACACACGATCGGAACAATAAAATGTTTTTCCAAAGGTTCCAAAGATACACACAGGAGGTTCACCTATTTTTCAGATCCATCTGGAGATCTCTCCAAATAATTTGTATTGATCATACCAAAGTTCTCTGTTGATATGGCTTAAATTCAATATTGTACAACACAAGAATATTAATAGATGAAGATAGCCGGATAAAGGTAGTTATTGTAGAATAGCTTCATGTTGTATCTTATTCCATGGGATCACCTTGCTACTATTACATTTGCAGGTGATCAATGGCACATACACCTCATCCTTGATGGTAAAACTGCAACACAGACATCAGTGATAGCTGCACATTTATTACAGCCGTTGTGGGCGCTTGCTAAAGAATTAGTTTGATGTTGAATTTTTTTATCAATCTACTTTCACGCATTATTTTAATTATCTCATGATCATGATAGCTAATCTGTAAATCCACCATCCCTTTATAGAGAGAGAGAGAGAGAGAGAGAGAGAGAGAGAGAGAGAGAGAGAGAGAGAGAGAGAGAGAGAGAGAGAGAGAGAGAGAGGGGAGAGAGGGAGGGAGAGATTGATCTGTCTGGTCACATACACTTTGGTATCTTACATTGGGCTTTGTCACGTTCTGATGTGTTTCATAATGTTGCATTGTACTGTATTACGTTGTGTTGCTTCGTGTGGTGTTGCCTTGTGTTGTGTTTTTGGGTTGAGCTACTTTTGATTCGTGTTGTGTTATGTTGTAATTTGTTGTGTGACGATGTGTTACGTTGTGCTGCTTTCTGTTGTGCTGTGTTGTGTCACATTATGTTGCATTCTTGTACATTGTGTTGTGTTTGTTTAATTGATTTACGTTGCGTTGTGTTGCATTGTATTCTCCACTGTTGTGTTGTGATGTGTTTTATCTTGTGCCTTTAAGGATTCACTCACATGTTTTCATGGTTTACTGCCTTACCAACTGTACATTCTCTTGTTTGGAGAGCACAATGACAGCCATGTGTTTTTCAACTGTGGGACTGTCTGCTGGATAGGATCTCTAGTGAATGAATCACTCCCGTAAGAATGGGGAGAATCACGGATGGTACTTTTCTTCCCTCCTCCTTCTTTCTCTTCTCTCCCCTTCATAAGATAGCAAGTCAGGGTCTGTTTTAATATTTTAAAAAAGAAATCCGTTCAACTGGTTGCCTGTAGAGGTAACGTATTCATCATGCACTCAATCAATAACCATCTATGGGATGGTTATTAATCGAGTGTATGGAGGCATACTGTTCTCTACCAAATCTTTCAGAAGATTCGGTGCAAGACATTATTTCCGTCTTTAAAACTTTCAAGTTGTGAAGCTCATTGTTCAGTAGGAAGTTTGCTTTCGCTGTGTACATTTATTTTATATAGCACAGTAGCATTTCTTCCTCGATATCTCTTCCTTGTTTACCTCTTTCAGTGCTTTTACATTCTTTGTTACTACATAGAGAGAATGCGAGTTGAATAGAAGTGCACAAACACAGGCACAAAGAGTCAAGCTCCTGGTTATAATATGTCTCATTGTTCATCATCAAAAGAAGTGTTGAGTACAAACAGGTTGGACATGACCTTTGGCTTTTGTTTTTGCCTGACAACGTTTTCGCAACGACTGACGTACGGAACCATGAAGATTTGGCCACAAATAGGAAATCTTAGGAAAACTTCTGGAAGAATCATTTACCACTAGAAGAAGCTGCAATATTTCTATAAGACACAGTACAGACAGATGGAGAACGTGGGGAACAGTTGTAATCTTGGTGACGGTGTTAGCACCCTGACAAAGCTAAAGAGTTCCATCACATTCTGTACACTCACTGTGGCTCCTCCTACAGAAACCTATGAACAGCAAGAGAGGAAACAGTCTCGTCTAGTCACATCAAGATCAGGAGGTAAAGGGGTTGACAGTGGTGTGTGTGGCACATACAATTATCTGCCAAGTGACTCTGTTGATTGTGGTACAGCAATTCCTCCTTCAAGCCACAATGTCAAATTGTGTTACATAAGTTCCTTCTTCAAGACACAATGTCAAATTGTGGCGCATTAACTCATCTGTCAAGCAACATTGTCAAAATATGGCACATTGAATTATCTGTCAACAACCATTGTGAAAATGTCACCCAGGAAATCATGTGTCAGGCAGCATTGTCAAAATGTGGCTTCATCAATCATTGAAGCAACATTGTCACCCAGTAAATCATGTGTCAGGCAGCATTGTCAAAATGTAGCTTCATCAATCATTGAAGCAACATTGTCACCCAGGAAATCATGTGTCAGGCAGCATTGTCAAAATGTGGCTTCATCAATCATTGAAGCAACATTGTCACCAAGGAAATCATGTGTCAGGCAGCATTGTCAAAATGTGGCTTCATCAATCATTGAAGCAACATTGTCACCCAGGAAATCATGTGTCAGGCAGCATTGTCAAAATGTGGCTTCATCAATCATTGAAGCAACATTGTCACCCAGGAAATCATGTGTCAGGCAGCATTGTCAAAATGTGGCTTCATCAATCATTGAAGCAACATTGTCACCCAGGAAATCATGTGTCAGGCAGCATTGTCAAAATGTGGCTTCATCAATCATTGAAGCAACATTGTCACCCAGGAAATCATGTGTCAGGCAGCATTGTCAAAATGTGGCTTCATCAATCATTGAAGCAACATTGTCACCAAGGAAATCATGTGTCAGGCAGCATTGTCAAAATGTGGCTTCATCAATCATTGAAGCAACATTGTCACCCAGGAAATCATGTGTCAGGCAGCATTGTCAAAATGTGGCTTCATCAATCATTGAAGCAACATTGTAACCCAGGAAATCATGTGTCAGGCAGCATTGTCAAAATGTGGCTTCATCAATCATTGAAGCAACATTGTCACCCAGGAAATCATGTGTCAGGCAGCATTGTCAAAATGTGGCTTCATCAATCATTGAAGCAACATTGTCACCCAGGAAATCATGTGTCAGGCAGCATTGTCAAAATGTGGCTTCATCAATCATTGAAGCAACATTGTCACCCAGGAAATCATGTGTCAGGCAGCATTGTCAAAATGTGGCTTCATCAATCATTGAAGAACATTGTCACCCAGGAAATCATGTGTCAGGCAGCATTGTCAAAATGTGGCTTCATCAATCTTGAAGCAACATTGTCACCCAGGAAATCATGTGTCAGGCAGCATTGTCAAAATGTGGCTTCATCAATCATTGAAGCAACATTGTCAAAATGTGTTGCATTAAATTATGGCAAGGAACATTGTCAGTTTGTAACATATTAAAATATATGTCAAACAACGTTGTCAAAATGTCGCATCAGTTAACTGTCAAAACCAATGGTAAAAGTAAGGCATATGAAATTATCCGTCAAGCAACATTGTAAAAATAATTAACAAGCAAACAACATTGTCAAAATGTGATACATGGAATTATCTGTCAAGCAACATTGTCAGAAAGTAGCACATGAAATTATCTGTCAAACAATATTATCAAAATGTGGCACATCAAATTATCTGTCGAGCAATACTGTAAAGCGTGACGCATGAATTCCTCTGCCAAGCAACAGTGGCAAAGTGTAGCTCATCACATTCTTTGACGAGCAACATGTCAAAATGTGGCCCATTAATATTTCCGTCAAGCAATTATTTTAGTGCTGTGCTGTGTTGAATCTTTGTCCCATTACAGACACACGCATGTGCTCACAACGTACCACCTTATCACTTGCATGTTCTGTCCTAAACAACTAAAATGACCTGTATAAACGATGACAATTTGGGCTTTTGGGTTTATCCAGAACAGAAATCACTCGGATGTTCGGAAAATGAGAGATTCCGTCAGATGTAAGCTGTGTGCTAAGCAGAAGCTGGAATCGTAGTCAGCATTAAGGACGGTAGTAAAAAGAAGCCGCAGAGGATATCTGTATAACTGATAGTGATGACATCACTGGAGGTTAGCTCCACGCCGTTGATAGTAGAACATCTCAATTGAAGACTACCAGTAAGTCATATAATCACACTGTCTGTGTCTAACAGCAACATGCGCATTGCTCATACAGCAGCTTGTACCAGGCACACAGCTCTGCACTTGATTCAGACGGAAGCCAACAATTGTTCAAATGTATGTGTAGGTTGAAACTATTGATTAAAATGAATCACTCCGTCTCTTTCAAATTCTCTGTGTGCAAGCGTACGGGCATGTTTGTGTGCATGCGCGCGCACGCACGCGCGTATGTGTTGTGTGTGTGTGTGTGTGTGTGTGTGTGTGTGTGTGTGTGTGTGTGTGTGTGTGTGTGTGTGTGTGTGTGTGTGTGTGTGTGTGTGTGTGCGTTTGTATATAATGGGCAGAATTCTTTTTTTTAAATTAATTTTTATTAATTTTTTAATGTTTTTTTTTCTGTGTGTGTGTGTGTGTGTGTGTGTGTGTGTGTGTGGTGTGTGTGTGTGTGTGTGTGTGTGTGTGTGTTCGTGTGTGTGTGTGTGTGTGTGTTGTGTGTGTGTGTGTGTGTGTGTGTGTGTGTGTGTCTGAGAGAGAGAGAGGAGAGAGAGAGAAGAGAGAGAGAGAGAGAGAGAGAGAGAGAGAGAGAGAGAGAGAGAGAGAGAGAGAGAGAGAGAGAGAGAGAGCGTGGGTGTGTATGTGCGTGCGCGCGTTGTTGTTGTTTTTCAATTTAACGTCTTTTCACTAAATGTGATATTAGACAAGGTGTGTGTGTGTGTGTGTGTGTGTGTGTGTGTGGTGTGTGTGTGTGTGTGTGTGTGTGTGTGTTGTGTGTGTGTGTGTGTGGTGTGTGTGTGTTTGAGTGTGTGCGTTCAGCGCGCGTACGTGTGAACGCGCCTGCGTGCTTGCGTGTGCGTGTGTGCGTGTATGTGTGATGAGGAGAAAACTCTAAGTAAGAATTAAACTGTAAAAAAAAAAAAAAAAAGACATCAAAAGTAAAAACAAACAACTGTAGAAAATAAGATCATGAAACAGCTATTACAGGATTGAGCCAACTGGGCTTAACATGAGAATTCGTACAAAATTTAAGAGAGAAATGGTATCCTGGAATATGCACTTTGAAGCATCCTTTCTAAATTCTGACAAATCGGAATCAAAGTAAGGGCAAAAGTATAGAACGTGTGTTGTTGTACAGTTATCAAGGGCGCCGCAAGCACTTTCGAATATTCTTGACATATTTTGTTCTGAATGCATTTATTTTTAACCGAAATAATAAGGAGAGAAGTTGTTTACTGTGTCTTGGATATAATCCTATGTTTGTATTACGGTTTACTGGATTTACTGAGGAAGCCCTTTTTAAAAGATTATTTGCTCGAGAGTTCGTACAACAAAGTATAGAAGAGTCGGGTTTGTGTATTCGGGGAGGACACTTTCTTTGTAGTATTCCTCAAATTTTCAAAAGAGGCTCTTTGTAAGAGAGAACATCCTTCATGTAAGCTCTAGGGAATATGAATAATAGCCGTATTGTCAGAATTGTTTGCACCTGCTCGAGCAATCCTGTCAGCCCATTCATTTCCGGATATGAAGCAATGGAAGTAAACTAACAAAAATTAACTGTTATACCTCTTGACATAAGGTTGTGAATAAGTAGTTTAATTTCTGATATGATTTCAGCACGATGTTTTGAATTTGCAGATTCTAAAGCTTGAAGAACTGACTTAGAATCCACACAGAAGAGAATACCATAAAAGTCAAATGATAAATCATTTATGTACTCTACGGCCATTAATATTGCTATTAGTTCGGCTGCAAAAATAGACAGATTTGCCCCAAGATGAAAGGACTTCTCAATTTTTAAAAATGGAATGACAAAGCCACAACCAGCATTATTGTTTAATAGAGACCCATCAGTATAGACTTTTACGAAGTGACGATAACAATCATTGATGTGTGATTTTGCTTCGCAAGCTAGAATATTAATGTTATCAGTTTTAGATATAGTAGTATAGTTATAATGAAATTTTGGTTTGAAGAGCTCCCAGTTTGGTATGGGACTTATGGGAAAACGCACAGCAAGCTTTTTATGATTGATACCTGAATTTGTCAACAAGGGAGAAGAATATGCGAGTATCATTTTAGTGGCTCGAATGCTTTTAGCACATGTAGGAAAGTCTACATCAGACTTCATATCCAGTTCCGTTTGGTTAGCACTTTGAATAGTTGAGCAGCGAAGAATGTACTTAGTGCAGGCTAGTTCACGATAGTCATCAAGAGGTAAGAGGTAAGCAGGTGCTTCATGGTATGTTCCTAAAGCTGAAGCATGAAATGGAACACCAAGGGGTAATCTGAATGCCTTAGAGTCTATACACTGAAGCTTTTTTAATAAGTACTTAGGAGCATAAAAAGACCTCTTGTGCACATGACAATTTGGATCTAACTAAAGCAGAAGATAGATGTATCAAACTTTTTGTTTCCTCGCCCCATATTTGTTTGCTTATAACTTTGAGCAGATTAACAGATTTTCTAGCTTGATTTATTATATGTTCCAAGTGAAAATTCCAAGAAAGATTTGACATAAGATGCACACCAAGGAATTTAATCTCAGAAGTGTAGCTCAATGTGTATTATGTACTTTGAAGTTAGGAGTATTGTGGCAGACCCACCTGCATCAAATAACATCATACGGGATTTTTCAGCCGACAGGCATAAGCCATTATCAGACATGAAGTTCGCAATGTTGTCTCTTTTTGATATATTCTTCTAATGAAATTAACAAATCTTTTGATGTGTTCTTTTTTAACGTGGCGTTCAACCATAAGCAGATGTCATCCGCATATTGAATTAAGTTAAAGTTTTTTTAAAATGTATTTAGCTAAATCATTAGTTAAAATATTAAAGAGAAGAGGGGCATCACAGAGCTATGACGGATACCCATATCTAGTAATCTTTTGGATGAACAAATATTACCAATTCTTGTCTGAATACTTCTGTTGGCTAGGAATGTTTTAACAAATTTGTAAATATGACCAGAGAGACATATAGTTTTTAAGTTATATAAAAGCCTATCATGCCAAACTTGATCAAATGCCTTGTTGACATCGAAAAATGTGGCGAGAACGTTTTGTCTTCTAGCAAACTGGTGTTTAATTTGCGTAGTGAGCTTTACAAGATGATCAATAGTAGACCTGCCCTTTCTAAAACCAGCCTGGTTTGCGGGGATAATGCCAGTTTTTTCACAATAGTATGTCAATCTGTTTAGAACAATTATCTCCATTAGTTTACGGACATGAGATGTAAGAGCTATAGGTCGATAGCTATTTGTGTTTGTCATTGATTTTCCATTCTTTAAAACGGGAACAATAATTGAGTCTCTCCATATGGAAGGTATGTTCCCTTCAATCCAACATTTATTAATAATTTCATGTAGGAGTAAAACAAAATTTTGTGGTATATGTTTTAACATTTCATTAGAAATGGCATCAAACCAACAGACGTTTTCTTATTAGACAATGAAGAAATAGCAGAGTGTAATTCCTGAAAAGTAATATCAGCATTTAGATAATGACCATTATTTTCGTCAGGATCAGCGTGCATTTCTTCGTTAGATTGGTTTTCCCTCATCGCTCTGCATTTGTCTGATAAACTACAGAAGGAGCTGTTTTTGGAAAACATGTCAGCAATTGATTCTGCTTTTTGATATGCCGAAGGAAATTTTTCAGTACCTGTTATGATTGGATATGCAGGTAAATGGATTCCGTTTTTCATTTCATGGATCTTTTTCCAAATTTTATTGATATCTTTATGTTCACTTATTTCATTAAAACAAAATGATGACCAGTACTCGCGTTCAGCATTTTCAATTACTTTATTCCTTTGATTCTTGGCAGTTCTAACTGGTATGCTCCCTTTTACCTTTTTTACTTTTGCGTACAGTTTAAACGTGCTTTTATTTTTATCAACAGCGTTTCTGCAAGATGCTGTCCACCACACTTTACCCGTGTGTTTGAGAGATTTTGATTGACTAAGAATCGGAATTGCCTCACCGGCTGCGTGCAGTAGTGAGATAGTAAAATGACTACATAGATTCTAAGTCATATTTATCAAAAGAATTGACATCATATGAAGATAGCACAGATTGAAATTTGGCCCAGTCAGCTCGCTTGTAATCAAACTTTGGGATTTTATCCTTACTGTCATCTTGGCTCACTACAAATCCTCTCAGAGAAATAACTATGGGAATATGATCACTCCCTAAGGTGTTATCATAAATTTGCCATGTACAGCTCGGGACCATTGATGGGGAGATTAAAGACAAGTCAATTGCAGATGATCTGTGACTAGGGATATCAGGCAGTCTCGTGATACTTCCATCATTTAACAGGACGAGTGGAGAGTCTGATATGTTCTCCACTAAACGGTTTGAGCTGACTTTCGTCCAAGTTCTATCCCAGAAAGAAGCATGTTCATTAAAGTCCCCTGCAATTAACCATTTACTACTTTGAAAGTTTATATTATGTAGCCAGTCTGAATTGCTATCAATGACACCTTTTGGGAAGTACACAGAGACAATATTTAAGACTAGAGAATTTTCAAAGTGAACAGAAGCTGCACAAGAATACAAGTCTGAGGTGCCAGGAGGTATAGGTGACTGAAGGGGATGGTAAAATAACTGGTCATTTATATAAATGGCTGCAGAGACTTTCTCATTGTCACCAGTTTCTTGTACCACATGTGGGTAAAAGAAACGATCCAGCCGTGGCAAGTCGTTTTTAGACACATTTAGTGATTGAAGAATAAGGACCATGTGGGAGCTGGCTTCAAGATGCTGTTGAAGATTGACCAAATTCTTGTTAATCGACCGGCAGCTCTATTGTAGCATATTAATGTCAGTCTTCTTTGCAATCAAAATTTTACAATGGACATTCAAGGGAGGCACAATTGCAAATTGAAGATTATTCAAATGAAAGATTAAAAAAAAAACGATTCCCCAACAATGAAGTAATCAGTAAACAGTAACGCAATAGAGAACACTTTTACAAAAGGCAAGGTCAAGAAGAGGAATAAGAAGGTAATGTGTAACGCACCAAATAAAGAGGGAAATTGAGGAAACTATGCGATGTAGCAGGCTAGAAAAAAAAAATCAAAATGGCAACCCGGCAAATATATATCACAAAGACGATCAGATTATCATTTCAGTCGCTAGACATTATAGCACAACTACTGGCTGTTTTTGACGGGGAGTGTTGTTAAGTTTTATGAAGATCATTCACCAGTCTTGTAGAACATCATAGAAGTTCCGCCAGGGTCCTGGTACAGGAGAAAAGAGTAGATCATGATATCTGTGTGACGAGAAGACTGGAGGGAGTATCGTGTTCTCCATGGACAGCGATGTAGACTGGGATTCCTGGACTTGCTGCCAGAAAAGCTGGTGAACGTGTCGCCCTAAGTTACCAGCAAATACACTGGCTCCTTTCTGGTTCGGGTGGACTCCGTTTTTCAGTGCTCTGGGGCTGGTAAGGAGATTCTCATGGCTCATGACGGACACTTTGGGAACTTTGAATAGTTCAGAATTTATAACCGCGTTGAACATTTCGCGGTTTATGTTTATTTCGAGGTTAGAAACAGGAGCCACTTTACATGTGAATGCTCTTTAGCGATGGTGTTTATGGTGTCTGTAGAATGTTCTTTTAGATAGTGTCAAGCAAGGGCTAACTCCTTTTGGTACGATCGAGTCGTTGTTCGTCCGAACCGGATGTGTTCTCGTTTCCTAGTAACATCGGATATGCTTGGCAAAGGTTGCGAGGGTTATGTCTCTTAGGTGATTACGGTGTTCGTCGTAATATGCTACACATCCCCTTTAAGTCTATCACTTTGTATATAACATGTTAATTAAAATTGTGTAAATTATGTATGTCAAAGTATGAATCAACTTTTCTTGGGTATGAATTCTATCACAGATCAAGTCTTGTTGGTCTGACTATTCGTCTTCCATATCTGGTGAAGAGTTGTCTGGAACTCAGTGGTGTGGCTGGTGAAGTTGGGTCTGGCGATAGTTGGCTTGTGGCTGGTGTGTGTACAGCTGGTGTACGTTGAACAGTCACTGGTGATTGCACCAATTGTCTTGGCAGTGCTGGTTGGTTTGTAGCTGATGTGTGCACATCTGGTGTAGGCCTGCATTGTACAGCCACTGGTTTTTGCTCTGATTGTCTTGGTGGTGACCCTGACGTTGGGTTCACTGGTATTGGTGGAGGATTGTCTTTGACCAGCGGGATGGGTATGAGTGCTGCTCGGTTGCGTCTGACTGTTCCCTTTGGAGTCCTGAGGATGTAGGAACGAGGGTCATTGGTGTTGGAGATGACAGTGCCTGGGCGTTGCATGTCACGGATCCATACTTGGTCACCAGGTTGAAGAGCTGGCAGTGTTCGTGCTGCATGTCGTTGATTGAAGTTGTTTCGTGACTTTTCCTTTATGGCTGCCTCGTTCCTCTGTACCATGTCGTGATCTGGGTTGGAAGGCTTCAGGATAGTTGGGAAAACTGGCACAATCGTTTGCAGTTTCCTTCCCATGAGGAGCTCAGCAGGCGATAGTCCTTTTTTGTAGAGGGGTTGCCTGTAGATGAGGAGAGCAAGGTACGGATCCTTGTTCTTCTTGAGTAACTGTTTGAGTGTCCGTACGGCTCTCTCTGCTTCACCGTTAGACTGGGGATGTTTGGCGAGCTTGTCACATGTGTGAAGCCATATGCTGAAGCAAACTCAGAAAATTCGTGAGAAGCAAATTGAGGGCCATTGTCAGAGACCACCACATCAGGTATACCGTGAGCTGCAAATATACTTTGATTTGGTGGATTGTTTCAGTAGTTGTGGTTTTGCTAAGAAGCTTGACCCCAATCCATCTGGAATAATAGTCCACAACGGCCAAGTATGTCTTGCCAAACAATTCGAGAAGATCCATCCCTAGACGTGACCATGGGCGATCAGGAAAGGATGATAGGAGGAGGGGCTCCTTCTGTTCTGGACGGTGTATGGCACAAATATGACATTTTCGCACCATCTCCTCTTTTTCAGATGTGATATTCGGCCACCACACTGACGATCTTGCTAGTCCATTGCATTTTGTGATGCCAAGATGGCCGGTGTGAAGTCGATTGAGAATGTCTATCTCATGGATTTTGGGATGACAAGTCGATCATCAAAGAGTAGTATGTTATCAACAATTGTAAAATGTTCACGATTCATCCAGTATCCAGGATCCAGGATTCTCTGGCATGTACGCTGGCCAGTTTTGAATGGTGTAGCTGCGGACTTCCTGCAATATTTCGTCTTCTGTTTGTGCTGTTCTGATTTCATGCAGTTTCTTTGTCGTTGCTGGCAAGATATCGATGGTCTGTTTAGCAAATGCTGTGACGTCATCAAGGAGATTCACATCAGCTGAATCAGGTTCATCCACGGTGCTCTGGATAGAGTGTCAGCGGTGATTTGCATTTTCCATGCACATGGACTATCTTGGGGTTGTATCTCATCAGACGCAATCGGAAGCGTAGAATACGAGGGGGCATTTTGTGAAGTTTTTGTAGTACTAAGAAGTGGGACCAGAGGTTTATGGTCTGTTTCTACAGTGAAGGTAAGACCAAGAACATAGTCACTGAGTTCTTTCACATGCCCACGTTACTGCCAGTGCCTCCTTCTCTATTGTAGCATAATTTCTTTCTGCATCAATGAGAGAGCGAGAAATGTAACAAACTGGACATCGTAATCCATCAGTTTGTATTGAAGGAGAACAGCACCGATGCCAGAATTGGAAGCATCGGTGGCGGTGATGGCGGCTTTTGTAGATCATAGTGAGCCAGAACCTGCGGAGAGGTGAGTAACTGTTTGATGTGTTCAAACGTTGACTGTTGACCTGGACCCACAACCATGTAGCATCTTTGTGGAGAAGTTGGCGAAGAGGCGCGTTGATTTCAGCCAAGCTGGGGACGAATTTCGCCAGTGGTTTACCATTCCATGAACCTCTGAAGTTCAGTGACTGTGGTGGGGGCTGCGAAGTTCTTGATGGCGTTTACGTTGTCTGGATCAGCTCGAATGCCATGTTCGTGAATGATATGACCCAAGTATTTCACAGAGCTTTTTGAGAACTCACACTTCTCATTTAGTGTGACCCCTGCATTTTGTAGTCGCTGTAGAACTTCACGTAATATTGAATCATGGGCTGCCTGATCACGTGCATGGACGAGGATGTCATCCATATGACATATTACACCTTCAATGTCGATCAGGATTTCAGACATTGTTTTCTGAAAGATCTCAGGTGCTGAAATGATGCCAAACGGTAATCTGTTAAAACAGAAGCGACCAAAAGGTGTCACGAAAGTAGTGACAAGCTTTGATTCCGGACAAAGTGGAAAACTGCCAAAAACCGCTTTTTGCATCTAACTTGGTGAAGACTCTGCTGTTTCCCCCGTTTTGCTAGACTTTCGTCGACTGAGCTCATTGGGTGTATTTCTCTCTGTACAGCCTTGTTTAGGTGAGTGAGATCGACACAAATTCTGACAGCTCCAATGGGCTTTGGGACTACCCCAATGCCAGAACACCAGCTTGTTGGTTCACTGACTGGCGTGATAACTCTCTGTTTCACCATAGATTCCAGTTCTGCTTTAACATTTGGAATGAGTGGTTGGGCTACCTTCCTAGGTGTATAAATACACACTAGGCTTGCATCATCACGAAGCTTAATTTTGTATGGATTGTCAATCCTCCCAGGCCAGACAATAGATTGGGAACTCATCCTTGATGGAATGTGTGGGTGGCGGCGTGTTGATCATATCAACGCGTTTCACTAGTCCCAGGTTTACACAAGCATTTCTGCTGAGCAGAGAACAAGGTTGATCATTGAGGATGTATATCGTCTCCTGGACCATCCTGCCATGGTAGGTAATTGTAGCTTGTAGAGAGCCAAGTGGTGAGATTGTAGATCCCCTGGACCACGAAGAAGTTTGCTGGAATTGTGCACAGTTTGTCCCCGTAGCCATGGTTCTTTAGTACTGACAACGGAGACTGAAGCTCCGTGTCTAACTTGAAGTTTGTTGGGTGTCCATTGACTTCCAGCGTTGCTGTCCATTGGCTGTCTAGATCTTGCTCAATGGATCCGAGGAAGTAGTCTGTACTGCTGCTTGTTTCTTCCCACAAGTAATTAAAGTCAGCTGTATCATCAGTCAGTTGATACACTTTCTTTTTGCTGCTGCGACATACTGTTTTGTAGTGGCCTTTCTTTCCACATGCTGAGCAGGTTGCATCCTTGGCTGGACATTTTTCCCTATGGTGAGGTTCTCGACCCCAGTATCCACACTGTCCTTGAGACGGATGATGTTGGAACTGCTGTGAGCTGGATGTGGCTTGAGAAAATGTTTTGGGATGTTGATAGTTTTTGGAGTGATATCCTACTGCATTGACTGTATGATCCACTTTTTCTCTGATAATGGACTGGGCTGTCGTCTAGCTTCAGCCTGTCGGCTTAGTTGAACTGCTTCAATAAGGCTAAGAGATGCCCTTGACTGTAGGTTATCAGATAAATCATCATCCATACTCCTACAACAATACTGTCTCGGATAAGTTCATCTCGTAGTGTTCTGTATTCACAATCATCAGCTAGTTTGTATAGATCTTGTATGAACGAATCGATTGACTCGCCAGGTTTCTGTCTTCTTTGGTTGAATTTTGCTCTGGAAAAAATCGTGTTTTTCTTTGCACTAAAGTATCCATCACAAGCTTGAAGAAGCTCTGTGTACGAAATGGTTGCCTCGTTGATATTGAGAGTGATTAAAATATCATCTGCAACATCTCCCATGCAGTAAAGGAACGTACTGACTTGTTTGTCTGGTTCCAGGTTGATGCTGGTTCTGTAACGTTCAAAACGTTGTCGCCATTTCGTCCAGCTTTCTCCTGTGCCATCGAAAGTTTTTGGAAAGGGAAGCTGCAAGCGTCGAACTGGGTCAGCTTCCCCTGTGTGTTGTGTTGGAGCATCTAGTGAAGCGTTCTCCATGTTTTTTGTTTTGTTTTTGTTGTTGTTGTTTTTTTAACCACTAAACCGCTGCCACCGTGTAGAATGTTCTTTTAGATAGTGTCAAGCAAGAACTAATCCTTTTGGTACGATCGAGTCGTTGCTCATCCGAACCGGATGTGTT
>CM031613.1:82357624-82382624 GCA_018398815.1 Conus ventricosus | reverse complement strand
TCATTCGTAGTGGAGGAAGGGGAAGACGAGGATGAAACGGCTGCAATTATTGGAACAGACATTCCAGTCATCCCTCTACAAGCGACAGAAGGACCAGAAGATGCCCAAATACGAGCTGAAGGTGAGACTTTGAAGCGTGCCTCCAGAAATTGGTGGACCAACATTCAGATGTACTGACATATGTTCCATCATGTATCAGTATGATGGAATGTAAAATCAAATTGACTTGAGGAACCAGTGCGAGCAAACCCTTACCCTGTACCATTCACGCAGAGAGATACTTTGAAGACAGGGGTGCAAAGCATGCTGGACATTGGGAGTGATCGAACCATCCATATCACCATATGCAGCACCTATCGTCTTAGTCAAGAAGAAGGACAGAAAGATCAGATTCTGCATAGAACCTGTGGCCGACATTGAATATCTCTTTGCCAAGCTGGGAGAGAAGACGCTATTCAGCAAGCTCGATCTGTCGAAGGGCTATTGGCAGATACCAGTGGCTGAGAAAGATCATCCAAAGACGGCTTTCTGCACCCCGCAGGGACATTTCCAATGGAAAGTCATGACCTTTGGATTGTGCACGTCAGGAACGGTCTTTACGAGGGTGATGTGGAACCTGCTGCAACCTCTGGATAGTGACAATATTGACAATTTTATTGACGACATCTTGGTTGCGACCAAAACCGATGAAGAACATGTGGCTGCAGTAAGGAGTGTACTGCAACGACTCCGAGAGGCATCGTTGTCGGGAAGGCCCATGTAGTGTGAATTGGGCCGCAAGGAAGTATCGTACCTGGGGTGCCGGATCGGACAAGGCCAATGCCAACCAGATGAGGACAAGATGGAGAGGATCTGAGGAGCTCCACGTCCCCAGACCAAGAAGCAGGTCCACAGTTTCCTGGGCGTTGTGGGGTTCTACAAGAGGTTCATACCCAGTTACTCGGACATTACCCTTCCTCTGACAAACCTGACGAAGGGCACACGTCAGGGACCCATGCAGTGGAGTGACGAGTGTGAAGCTGCCCTTGAAAAGCTCAAAAAGACTTTTGTGCAACCTCCTGTCTGTCCACTTCCAGTGACACAAAGACTTTTGTGCAACCTCCTGTCTGTCCACTTCCAGTGACAGGAAAGCTATACGTGTTGAGTACAGACGCATCCGGCACTGGACATGGAGCAGCATTGCTCCAATAATATAAGGGGGAGCTGAAGCTGGTATCATGCGCCAGCAAGAAACTATCGAAAGCAAGGCGAAATTACCTGGTGATTGAACAAGAATGTCTAGCTCTTGTGTGGGCAGTGCGCACGTTTTCCACGTTCCTCTACGGGGTGAAGTTCACTTTTCAAACAGATCATTGCCCTCTGCAGTACCTTCACAGGGTCCAGTCGGCGAGTGGCAGAATGACACGATGGGCGCTGCTTCTGCAGCCCTATCTGTTTACTGTGGAAGCCATCCCTGGCAAGGAGAACGTCACAGCTGACTACCTTAGCCGGATTGGTGAACTGAAAGGAGGAGAGAATCAGTAGGATGCTATATTGTATGATCCTGTTGAAAGCACACTATTTGACAAGGAAGTACAAGTAGTATGGGAGGATGTGCCACCTCAGAGACAAAACGATCCCAGCTGTAGTGATGAAGGTTGTGATTCCTGTGTGAAGAATCAGAAACATTGGTATATGGTGTGCAAAAGAGACCCGACTGGGTGCAATCAACGAGAAGTCAAAAATGGCTTGGAAAAGGCGTATTATGTGTTATGGTTATATGATCTTTACAGTAGCATGTCATCATATGCATTTATTAGATTTAAAATGGATGATTTTAAATCTTGAAGGGGTGTATTGTCACGGCAGAATAAATGTGGGTTTTATTCATTGGTAACCCAAAGATATAGAGATGATTGTCTCAATATTTGTCCCGTGTATTATATTGTAGTTGCCTCCTTGTGTTCAGGATTATCTCTTGGTATGTTAAGTGCAGTACTACAGTTACGCATCTTGGTGGCGACGTAATTATTAAGATAACACGTCACCAAGCTAGAGGATAGTAACGGCGGTATGGCGAGAGTTACAAGCTAGACTTGTTGATCTGCTGTTCTATGAGCTGGCTGTCTGAGCTGGGGTCATTAAATTATCGATGTCAGGCATCAGATGGACGGTTTTCTGTGTCTCCTTGTTCCTGTGGATCTCTACAGCTGCCTGAAGAGGTGGTGATCCTAGCTCTTGTAACCTGTAAATTGTTCGTCTGAGACAGTCAGCTATATCCTTGGGGCTGTGCATTGGCTGGAACTATCGAGGTGCTGCCGACCGGATTTGAGAGCGGGAGAGTGAAGTCGGACCTGCCCAGTCCACTGTGTCTGTGTGCGTCGTGTGGAGGCGGAATCAAATGTTTGTATTCTTTTCACGGGGTGCTACGTTGAAGCGACAACAATGGAACTGGGGAAGTTCCTGGAGCAATACATTTAGGAAAAGGACCCGAATACAAGGAAAGGAAGGAGAGGATTTAAAAGTCCCACAGAGACTGGTGATTCTGACTTTGTTCCAGGGTCCGAGTTTGGGCCATTGAAATATTTTTGTGTGGGAATGTAGCATAGTCGAGTGAGGAAAATATTTGATGCGTCGTGTATATAAAAAATGATACAGTTGATGGATGAATGAATAAACTAGTGTGTGACTGTTTATTGAAATTTTGTTGAGTAGAGAGGATGAATCAGGTGGGAGTTTGTATTTAGGTAGGCACCCATTCCACTTTAAAACAAGTCAAAATCCTTCTTCCCTCAATCCTCCACTTACAGTCATCCACTTGATGGATGTGTCTGACAGTGTGGCTCACATTTCCTCATCAACCCTGAAGGTGATCTGTGACCCTGGGACCTATCAACTAGTCATTGTTGCGGTGACAACATTTCTATGCTGTGATGGTGAGTGTGGCTACATCCATCAACCTAAGTGACTCACGCGTTCACATCTTGCTCCAGTGGGTGTTAGACTGTTAACGACATCTGATGATTGATCAACTGTGATTCTGGGGCAACTCTGACAGTGGCGCTTAATGGAGGAGCTGGAATGTACAGCTAGGGGGTTAATGCCAGGGGGGGGGGGGGGGGGGGGCACAGACAGTGATGCTGGGAAAGACCAGAAAGACACCGGAGAGCGCAGAGTGAATAGATCCTGGATCCGCGCAGTCCAACAATCAGTCAGCACGTAGGGCCATACAGACATCTACTGATATCAGTCACCACGTAGGGCCATACACACATCTACTGATATCAGTCAGCACGTAGGGCCATACAGACATCTACCGATATCACTGATATCAGTCAGCACGTAGGGCCATACAAACATCTACTGATGTCAGTCACCACGTAGGGCCATACATACATCTACTGATATCAGTCACCACGTAGGGCCATACACACATCAACTGATATCAGTCACCACGTAAGGCCATCCAGACATCTACTGATATAAGTCAGGGGAAAAAAAAGAAAACATTGGTATGGCCATGTCATAAGATCCAATGACCTCGCTAGAATATTCCATTAGGGAACCGGTCAGGAAGGGAGATGGAGGGTACGATAAAAAAAAGACAGAACACTGCAGAGTGGACAGGGAAAACATCTGCAGACACTCGGGCCTTGCAACACAACTGAAGGAACTGCTGAACTGTTCGTCATTGAGGTGACCCAGTGACTCCCCACAGAACTGAAGGAACTGCTGAACTGTTCGTCAGTCTGGTGTCCCAATGACTCCCCACAGAACTGAAGGAACTGCTGAACTGTTCGTCATTGAGGTGACCCAATGACTCCCCACAGAACTGAAGGAACTGCTGAACTGTTCGTCAGTTGGTGTCCCAGTGACTCCCCACAGAACTGAAGGAACTGCTGAACTGTTCGTCATGTGGTGTCCCAGTGACTCCCCACAGAACTGAAGGAACTGCTAAACTGTTCGTCAGTTGGTGTCCCATGACTCCCCACAGAACTGAAGGAAAGACAGCATGAACTCATACTCATTTGTCGCAGTTGATCCCACAAACTGAAGGATGCTGAAGCGGCGGTGGAACATCGTGATCCGACAGAAAGCGAAATTCAGAAACACACGCCATCATAACACTACTCTTCGCAGTTCTTTCTCTTCCCATCTCAGCGCATCGTTTCACCTGAATTTCCCTCACCCTTCTACACTTTGTTCTTTCTTCCCATCCATCGCTCTTCCTCTCCCTCTCACCTTCTCACCACCCCCCCACACACACACACACACACACACACACACAACACACACACAGCACAGCACACCACACACACACACACACACACACACACACACACACACACACACTCTGTGTGATAGAGAGAGAGAGAGAGAGAGAGAGAGAGAGAGAGAGAGAGAGAGAGAGAGAGAGAGAGAGAGAGAGAGAGAGAGTTACTTGGTATTGTTGCTGTTAGTGGGTGGTGCTGATGTTGCTGCTGCTACTGCTGCTGCTGTGTACGTGTCCATCACGGGTACTTCAGAAGAGAATGCTGGGTGTCGCTGCTCCTCTGTCAAAGCATCCCGAAGCATGCTGGGTATTGTTGCTGTTCATGTAGTGTGGTTCGCACAGCTCACCGCGAGGCATGCTGGGTATTGTTGCTGTTCATGTAGTATGGTTCGCACAGCTCACCGCGAGGCATGCTGGGTATTGTTGCTGTTCATGTAGTGTGGTTCGCACAGCTCACCGCGAGGCATGCTGGGTATTGTTGCTGTTCATGTAGTATGGTTCGCACAGCTCACCGCGAGGCATGCTGGGTATTGTTGCTGTTCATGTAGTGTGGTTCGCACAGCTCACCGCGAGGCATGCTGGGTATTGTTGCTGTTCATGTAGTATGGTTCGCACAGCTCACCGCGAGGCATGCTGGGTATTGTTGCTGTTCATGTAGTGTGGTTCGCACAGCTCACCGCGAGGCATGCTGGGTATTGTTGCTGTTCATGTAGTATGGTTCGCACAGCTCACCGCGAGGCATGCTGGGTATTGTTGTGTTCATGTAGTATGGTTCGCACAGCTCACCGCGAGGCATGCTGGGTATTGTTGCTGTTGATGTAGTATGGTTCGCACAGCTCACGCGGGACTGGATTGGCTCATGGTGGCGCAGTCACGCGAGGCATGCTGGGTATTGTTGCTGTTCATGTAGTATGGTTCGCACAGGTCACCGCGAGGCATGCTGGGTATTGTTGCTGTTCATGTAGTATGGTTCGCACAGGTCACCGCGAGGCATGCTGGGTATTGTTGCTGTTCATGTTGTATGGTTCGCACAGCTCACCGCGAGGCATGCTGGGTATTGTTGCTGTTCATGTAGTATGGTTCGCACAGGTCACCGCGAGGCATGCTGGGTATTGTTGCTGTTCATGTAGTATGGTTCGCACAGCTCACCGCGAGGCATGCTGGGTATTGTTGCTGTTCATGTAGTATGGTTCGCACAGCTCACCGCGAGGCATGCTGGGTATTGTTGCTGTTCATGTAGTATGGTTCGCACAGCTCACCGCGAGGCATGCTGGGTATTGTTGCTGTTCATGTAGTATGGTTCGCACAGCTTACCGCGAGGCATGCTGGGTATTGTTGCTGTTCATGTAGTATGGTTCGCACAGCTTACCGCACTGTTGACAAACATGGCAGGCCATGTCACGTGAAACTCTCTTCCACAATTCCTTTGACTGTCGTCTTTTCCTCCTGCTGCTCTGAACCAGCCACGTGTTTTAATTCCAGAACTTCTGTTTTTCTTTTTGTTTTGTTGCATAAGTCACAACATGACATGTTCGATTGTCTGTCGTAATCTGACGACCAAGCACTGTCAGAATGGGGACTCTTTGAGAAATTTGCATGGAAGACGTTTGTGACGTTAACATGAAATTGCATTGGAAGATGACGTAAATGAAATTATTAAAAAAAAAAAAAAAAAAAAAAAACGGGAGAGGAAGAGAAAGAAAAACGGAGAGACCCTGAGTCTGATCTGGGACTGTCTTTGTTTGTTCTTCGTCGCTGTCTCTGTTACGACGTGGAGAGGCTGACCGTCAGGTCAGTAGTTCGTCGCTGTCTCTGTTACGACGTGGAGAGGCTGACCGTCAGGTCAGTAGTTCGTCGCTGTCTCTGTTACGACGTGGAGAGGCTGATCGCCAGGTCAGTAGTTCGTCGCTGTCTCTGTTACGACGTGGAGAGGCTGACCGTCAGGTCAGTAGTTCGTCGCTGTCTCTGTTACGACGTGGAGAGGCTGACCGCAGGTCAGTAGTTCGTTGCTGTCTTGTTACGACGTGGAGAGGCTGACCGTCAGGTCAGTAGTTCGTCGCTGTCTCTGTTACGACGTGGAGAGGCTGACCGTAGGTCAGTAGTTCGTCGCTGTCTCTGTTACGACGTGGAGAGGCTGATCGCCAGGTCAGTAGTTCGTCGCTGTCTCTGTTACGACGTGGAGAGGCTGACCGTCAGGTCAGTAGTTCGTCGCTGTCTTTGTTACGAGGTGGAGAGGCTGACCGTCAGGTCAGTAGTTCGTCGCTGTCTCTGTTACGACGTGTAGAGGCTGACCGACAGGTCAGTAGTTCGTCGCTGTCTCTGTTACGACGTGGAGACGCTGACCGCCAGGTCAGTAGTTCGCCGCTGTCTCTGTTACGACGTGTAGAGGCTGACCATTAGGTCAGTAGTTCGTCGTAGTTTGCTGTACCCGGTGAGACTGAGGCCCTGAGTCTTGCCTGGGACTGCACATTTCTTTTATTCGTCACCATCCCGCCAGGTTGGTAGTTCAAAGTATTTTGATGTACACTGTGAGACTCCACTTAACTTGAAAGTGAGATTCAGACAGTCATACACACAGTACCCCACCATCCGTAACAACTTTTGACTGTATTCTGTAATGATGATGAAGTTTCCTTTTTCCTTTTTTTCTGTTTTTTTCTTTTTTTTAATTATTTTTTTTTATCACTTATTCAATTGAAGGAGACAGATTGAGGGGAATAGCGGGTCACTCACTTTGGCGTATTGTGTTATCCATTCTCAATCTCAATTATTGTATTATTATGTTGTGATTTGTTGTATACACGCCTCTGTGTGTGTAGAAGTAGTAGTAGTAGTAGTAGTGTTAGTAGTAGTAGTAGTAGTAGTAGTAGTAGTAGTAGTAGTAGTAGTAGCAGCAGCAGCAGCAGCAGCAGTAGTAGTAGTAGTAGTAGTGGTAGTAGTTTCATTTTACGTCTTTTCACAAAATCATCTGGTATAAGGCACAATGACAATGACACTGACATATTTTATTGACATTGGCTTGGGGCCTTTTTTTGTCAAGGGGGTATGATGTCTTTTTTTTGCACAGAAGAAAAGAAAACGAAAGAAGAACTGCAAATTAGGTGTCTGCACAAGTAAGCAAAATTAAGAACTTATTTCCATGTCCATCACTCATTTGTGTTTCTTGTCTATGTTATAGTACGAGATCATTCTCACACAACAACCATCCCCTTCACATCAAGCTTCAAGGTCAAATACGTATTTTAAACAATAAAAACAAATATAATTAATATCCCCTCAATGTTTTGAACTTTTATTCATTCATATTTTTCTTTTACATGTCTACAGCTTCTGTTACATGTTTTGCCAGCATCTTTAACACTATGTCATCATTTGTTTGCAAAACATTGTTATGGTTTCGACTCTTGACTGTGTTATGGTCAAAGAGTTTTGATTTTGTTCTAATGTTCCTGTAAGTGGGACGAAAAAAGTGAACAAAAGATGTAAGTCATCCTCTCTTATTGCATCATCATTACACAATGGACACGAATCATCAACAGCAGCGTCATTTCGAAACCAACTTTTATAAGCGTTTAATCCCAGAGTTCTATTTCTAAACCTTGCAAGGATACCTCTTTGCCACCGATTATATACTAAGTATAGACACGTTTCTGCCTTCAAGTTACTTTTATAGGACAGGAACCAGGGATATTTCTGAATACATTTTTTTACTGTTATCTTGATATTTCTGAACGAATATTTCTACAGCTGTTATGCGGATTTAACAACCACACTTTTTTTTAATGTCACGCTTCTTGATCTTCCTCTTCTGTTTTCACCAAACGTTTAGTCACTGGGTCATCGCGCCGAAAGAACTCAGTTGACAAAAGCATTGCGCTCCTGATCCTGATGTTTGTGTCACTGGTTCGAATCTCTGCTGGCTCGTTTGAGTACAGGGGTATTTTTTTTTATTCTCTCAGAGTTCTAAAACTCAGACTCTATTTCTTGAAAAGGCCTTAAAATAGGACTTTAAACTGATGTTCAGCATGTGAACGTACACACAACATCTCACACAGGCGTAAAATTGCCATCACCAGCTTAGGAAAGAGGAGGGAATTTTGGCCGTCGCTGTTACTCATATAATCCCATTGTCCCTTTTTAGAAACGCTGGAATCATTTGCCTTTGAGTCATTACCCGTCTGAATGTTTGCAGCTGGCGGATGTTAGCAGTGATGGGGAGAGAATTGTTGTATTGTGTGACTGTTTATAATACTGATGTCCCTTTGTTTTGTTCAAGGACACTGCCATTTGTAAGGCTTGACACCTTTTGTCGTCAGTGAAGAGTCACATTGAAAGGTAAGTCCATGTCTTGTTTGCTTTGAAACATTTTGTATACAATAAAGAACACAAGTTGGTTATTAGACACTAATACAAAACTGGTTTTCTCAATTTGACGAAACATTAATTACCATTGATGTTGTGTAGACCAAAGCTAGCGTCCCTTTCTATGTACAATGGAATCAAGAAGGGTTTTTTATTTCCGCTCACATTCACTAATCATTGTGGATCATTTTTTTCAGACAATTCTCTGTTCAGAAGTGATCATGGTCTGTTCAGAAGCATACGCTTCAGAATGACACAGCTTTGAGGGACCATGATCTATATTGACCACAGAGGGAGGTGATGTTGATACTGATGAAACAGTAACAAAGAAGATGCAGAGAAAACCATCTCTAATTTCAATCGCTGTCTGTTGACTGTTCTAGCAACAGCAACAGTCTTCAGAACGGCGAGAAGACTTAGATGCAGGTGATGAAGAAGTTTACTATGAGTGGCAGTGTGTATTGGGTGGCAGGTGGCAGGTGGGTGTTATTGATTTGAAAGCGAGTTGCAGCCAGAATAAGACAGATCTTCCATCTTACATTCAACAACTTGTTCGCATCATGAAGCTGGTGGACTCCTGCCCAGAAGGGGATTGGTTGTACAGGCACACAGTGCAAAGTTGGCGCCTATGACAAGTGCGCTTACCTTCAACACGGACTAACGTGCAGACTTGAACTTATCCTGCTTGAAGGAGCAAAGAGATGTTGTTCTTCCTGTGGATTATGCTATGATGGATACTTCATGAATTTCACATTTGCGTTCCCAAAGCTCTGGCTGAAAACATTTCGTTTTTGTGCTCTTTGAACTTGAGTATTTCCCTTTTGTTTCTTTTCTTTTCCCTATTTTTAGATTTTTAGGAACCCCCCCAGCTGATACAAGTTTTCCATAGAACACAAATCATACCTTTCTTTTTTTTTTTCATTGATGGAAATTGTGTTGGAAATGTTTTTGTTTGCGGAAGATTTGAGGTGGGATGCAGGCCTTTACAGTGTATAGTTTATATTGCGTTGCTAAGTTTGGAATTTACGTATGTAGAATGGTTTTTATTTTTAGTACGTTGAGGCTATTGAAATTAAAGAAATAAAGAAAACAACATGTATTTTGTTGTGTGATGTTATGGAAAACCACTACCCTTTCGATCCCACCGCCCCTAAAAAGAGACATGCTCAAAGTCAACATTTTTACATTTCATATCAAAATGGCTGCTATGTATGTTCAAACAGCATGCAACTAACACTAAGATGTAGCTTTTGCACAAAAAAGGGGGCACAAATAGGTTGACACATGTATACACAGCTTGCTACTGAGAGGGAAAGGATGGAATGTGAGTGAGTAGTTCTGGTCTGAATGACATGGGAAACGACTGGAATGTGAATGTAGTATTCTGGTCTGAATGACAGGGAAAGACTGAATGTGAATGAGTAGTTCTGGTCTGAATGACATGGGAAACGACTGAATGTGAATGAGTAGTTCTGGTCTGAATGACATGGGAAACGACTGAATGTGAATGAGTAGTTCTGGTCTGCATGACATGGGAAACGACTGAATGTGATGAGTAGTTCTGGTCTGCATGACATGGGAAACGACTGAATGTGGCACCAGACTGTGACTCTTTGATTCGCTGTACCCAGGTAGGCAGGCATTGTCTAAACGAAACAGTGAACGATAAAAACACTTAGAGGACTGGTCTGTACCATAAACAGGCGCAAAAGAAGTATGAAAGCACGGCCAGAATGTCTACACATGGTTTCCCTGTTCATTCTGCAATGTTGTCAGGCCTTTGTTGTCTTCTTTTTCATTCCTTCCCTCAGCTATTCCCTAGAGGTGCGTTTCAGCAAAGTGACAGAATCTTGTTACATGGCCATAACAATGCCGTTATCCTTCTTGATGACGTCAGTAAAACTTTGTGTCATCCTCTGTGATTGGTTGTATGATCGGCATGTCTGATGTTGGTGTGATCCTCTGTGATTGGTTGTATGATCGGCATGTCTGATGTTCGTGAGATCCTCTGTGATTGGTTATATGATCAGCATGTCCGATGTTCGTGTAATCCTCTGTGATTGGTTATATGATCGACATGTCTGATGTTGCGTTTCTTGCGTTAACACCTCATTTCCACATCTTGATTTCTTCCTTTCAGATTCGCTGAGATGGTCCATGTCATGCAAGCATACAGGAAGATGGAATATATTATGATTCCATGCAAGAGCCTGTTGTGTTTCCATGAGATCTTATCCTTCCATGCCATTTTCAGTCCGGATGTCACCATGATCAAGAGTGTGTGCATGTGGTGTTATGTCCTGTGTCATATAAAATGGTGATAGTAACTGACATCGACCTACTACCACAGAGTGGCTGTTAGTGGTGGCTATTTGTTCAGAGGGTGATGTGTATGTGGTGTTATGTCCTGTGTCATATAAAATGGTGAATGTAACTGACATCGACCTACTACCATGGAGTGGTTGCTACCAGTGGCTATTTGTTGAGAGGGTCATGGCGGGACATATATGGTGTCCTTCGGAACATGCAGGCAGAGTCTGCTGGACAGAGCAGATGACTGGGAGTGCACTGCAGACCTCCCAGAATGGAAGAGTCACCCAGAGATCATCAGCAAGAGTGGCTGAGACCAGACATAGTAGTCCACTCTCAGTCAACCAAGCAGCTGATCATGATCGAGCTCACGGTGCCATATGAGAACAGAATGGAGGCAGCTCAAATCTACAAGACTGAAAAGTATGCTGATCTGGCAAACAGCCTGAGGAGAGAAGGCTATCAGGTCAAAGTCCTCACTGCAGAAATTGGAGCTAGGGGGTTTGTAGGAACGTCTGCATACAGCCTCATGAAACAGCTCTCAGTTGCAGGGAGGGAAAAAACCCAGAGCCCTGAAACCAATGGCAGAAGCGGCAGAGAGGTGTTCAAGCTGGATCTGGTCAACGAGGAACAAAAGTGAACTTTATAAGGCTTAAATTTCCTACAAATATCAGGTGTCCCTGTGGCTCAGTGGTTGGAGCGCGAGTCATTATGTGGAAAATGAGCATGTCCAGAGGGTCATGGGTTCGAATCCCAGCCATGGCTCGTCCCAAGATGGGAAAAAAGGGGCAGCAGAGGGACATCCGGAGCCATGAACCGGGTGTGGCCCAACCCCCTAGAGTATCAAGAGATAAGGGCCGAAACACTTGCTTGAAGGGGGCTTCTCTTCTGAGGACTCTCTGCTGCCACGCTCTCCACGAGTTTCTTTCTACTGATGCATGGGTAAACCATTGACTTCCGGGAATAGGCCAGAGGACGTCCGGAAAAGACCGGAGGACACTGGGAAAGACCAGAACCAAGGGCTCTGTGGGCTGGCTCCCCACTTTGCCTTCAACATGTGGCTACTATGTACAAAAAGAAAAGATGCTCCCAGGATTCACCGAAAGGGGGAGAGAATGATGAATCCATCGGTGTTCAACCAATCACGACTGCAAATCCCAAACGGACTATGAACATGGACCAAATGGAATATCCATGTGTCTGTGGAAAGGGTTTCGCTACCACCCGTGGCATGAAGATCCACAGAACAAAGATGAGATGTGTGAAGACTCATCTGAATGAGCAGCAGCGTACTGCATCAGCAGATAGGACGTCGGAAGACCAAGGCCAGGATTTAAACCACAGTGCAGAGGACATCCACGCTGTTGGTTCGGATGAGGAATTTGCACAGGCCCTCGATGCCAGGCACCTGAAACTCAACCTGCCACGAGCAAACGAAACTGAAGATTGGGAGAAACTGGATGCAAAAATCGTCCAAAGACTCGATGCACTGATAGGGAAAAGCACCCTGGAACACAAACTAGCCACATATGGGGACATTGTGTATGCCACATGTAGAGACGCGCATGGAGCAAAACTACCCAAAGAGAAAACACATCCAAAGAATTCCAGACGCCAAGAAGAGATTGACAAGATCAGGGTCCAAAAGAAAAACCTCAAGAAGCAAATGAAGACCGCACTGCCAACTGAAAAACAAGGCTTAGAAAAACTCTGGAAAGACCTGAAAGCAAAACACAGCGCCCTCAGCAAAGCGGAATCTGCGAGGAAGAGGAAGAGCAAAAAGAAGAAGACACAAGAGCGCTTCTTCAGACCCCCTTCCAGTTTGCCAGAACACTTTTGAGCAGCCAAAATCTGGGACCCTAAGTGTGGACAAAAGAGTTCTTGAGCAGCATCTGAGGAAAACATACTCTGACTCACAGAGCAAGGCACCACTCGACATTCAAGGTCTGGTGTGGCCAACCAACCCTGAGGAACAGTTCAATGGCAAGCCTCCAACGTTGGCGGAAATCAAGATGGTGTGTGCATCCCCAAGAGCAAAACGCAAGTGACATCAGCCAGTTCAGGCCAATATCACCACTGAACGTCGAAGGGAAAATCTTCTTCTCTGTCATGGCAGCAAGGCTGACCAAGTACCTCATGGAAAACAAGTACTTGGATGTGTCAGTCCAGAAAGGTGGCATCCCAGGCGTGGCTGGCTGTGTAGAACACGCCACAATGATCTGGGACGCAATCCAAAGAGCAAAAAGAGAAAAGAGAGACCTGGATGTAGTGTGGCTTGATCTGGCAAACGCATATAGATCTGTACCCCATGAGATGATGCAGTTGGCTCTTGAGATGTACCATGTGCCAAAGAATATCTGCGACATGCTCAAAAAGTACTTCAATGGCTTCTCAATGCGGTTCTCTACCAAGGAGTACACAACAGATTGGATCAACTTGGAAGTGGGCATTGCAATGGGCTGTGCAATTCCCCCAATACTGTTCGTGTTGGCAATAGAAGTCATCTTGAAAGCAGAACAAGCAACGCAAGACAAACAGACCTTGGCGATGGATACAAGATGCCCCCTCTCAAGGCCTTCATGGACGACACTACAGTGATTTCATCCAGAGAAGACGAGACACGTCATGTGCTGGAGAGGCTGGACGACATAGTTGCCTCATCCAGAATGAAGTTCAAGCCAAAGAAATCACGGAGTCTCTCACTGAGGAAAGGAAAAGTGGCCGAATCTGTGGTCTTCAGTTTTGCCAACCAGGCCATTCCAACAGTCACAGAAGAACCAGTCAAGAGCCTTGGAAGATGGTATGATGATACGCTGAAAGACACACAAAGAGCAAAAGAAACCAAGCAGATGTTGGAAGAAGGGTTGGAGACCATTGACCAGTGTGTGCTCCCTGGCAATTACAAGGTCTGGTGTCTGCAGTTCATGCTGAAACCAAAGCTCCTGTGGCTTCTGATGATATGCGACATCTGCACCAGCATAGTGGAGGCAATGGAAGCCAAAAACAACAAGTTCACAATGAAATGGCTTGGTGTCCCACCCTGTCTGACTGACATAGCGCTGTACTGTCGCTAAGCAAAGCTGAAACTACCACTGAAGTCCATCCTGGAGGGATGCAAAGCAGGGAAGATCAGACTTCAAAGCATGCTGGAGGACTCAGGAGACAAGGTGGTAGAAGCAATCAAGCCCCAGCTGAAGACAGGCAGAAAATGGAAAGTTCAAGAGGCGATGGATTCTGCAAAAGAAAGTCTCAAGATCAGAGAAATAACAGGACACACACAGACCAACAGACAAGGACTAGGGGTGACCAAAACTGAATGGTGGTCAAAGGCCAAAGGAAAAGCCAAAAGAGACATAATGATTCAGGAGATGAGAAAAGAAGACGACCAAAAAAGACTCCAAAAAGCAGTCCAGCAGAGCCAGCAAGAGCAATGGACAACGTGGGAGAATGCACTCCAAAGAAGTCTCACTTGGAATGACATTTGGCACATGGCCCCTCTCAGGATCAGCTTCATTCTCAGATCTGCATATGATCTTCTGCCCTCAAATGCAAACCTGGTGAAATGGGGGAAAACAGACGATCCTGCATTCCCCCTCTGCCATGAAAAACAAACAGTGGAGCATGTTCGAAGCTCATGTGAAGTAGCCCTGGCTCAAGGAAGGTACACATGGAGGCACAACCAAGTGCTCAAAGAGATTGTACAAGTAGTCTGGGCTAGTACCAACACCACAAAAGGGAAAAGCAGGATTCCAAAAGCACCCGCAACATTCTTCACGGCAGGAGGCAGCAAATCATGGCCAAGAACAACAGTGCCACTCGGAACATGCAGGCAGAGTCTGCTGGACGGGGCAGTTGACTGGGAGTGCACTGCAGACCTCCCAGAATGGAAGAGTCACCCAGAGATCATCAGCAAGAGTGGCATGAGACCAGACACAGTAGTCCACTCTCAGTCAACCAAGCAGCTGATCGTGATCGAGCTCACGGTGCCATATGAGAATAGAATGGAGGCAGCTCAAATCTACAAGACTGAAAAATATGCTGATCTGGCAAACAGCCTGAGGAGAGAAGGCTATCAGGTCAAAGTATGCGCTGTAGAAATTGGAGCTAGGGCGTTTGTAGGAACGTCTGCATACAGCCTCGTGAAACAGCTCTCAGTTGCAGGGAGGGAAAAAAACAGAGCCCTGAAAGCAATGGCAGAAGCGGCAGAGAGGTGTTCATGCTGGATCTGGTCAAGGAGGAACAAAAGTGAACTTCATAAGGCTTAAATTTCCAACAAATATCAGGTATCCCTGTGGCTCAGTGGTTAGAGTGCGAGTCATTAAGTGGAAAATGAGCATGTCCAGAGAGTCATGGGTTCGAATCCCAGCCATGGCTCGTCCCAAGATTGAAAAAAAGGGGCAGCAGAGGGACATCCGGAGTCATGAACCGGGTGTTGCCCAACCCCCCTAGAGTGTCGGGAGATAAGGGCCGAAACACTTGCTTGAGGGGGCTTCTCTTCTGAAAACTCTCTGCTGCCACGCTCTCCACGAGTTTCTTCTTCTGTGGGGAGTCATTGGGACACCAAACTGACGGACAGTTCAGCAGTTCCTTCAGTTCTGTGGGGAGTCATTGGGACACCACACTGACGAACAGTTCAGCAGTTCCTTCAGTTCTGTGGGGAGTCATTGGGACACCGCACTGATGAACAGTTCAGCAGTTCCTTCAGTTCCGTCAGTTGTGTGCCAAGGTCTGAGTGTCTGAAGATGTTTTCCCTGTCCACTCGGCAGTGCCGTCAGTCTGTTTTTGATTGTTTGTTGTTGTTTGTGTACTCCCAGTTCTTAAGAACAGGGAGTACTTTAGAATGGGAACGAAGAAATGCTCTGTGTGTGTGTGTGTGTGTGTGTGTGTGTGTCCGTGGTCAAAAATGTGTTCCACTCGCTCCAGACAAAACTACTGGGTCGATCTTTCTGAAAATTTGTAGGTATGTTCATTATTGGTCAAGGATGATGCCCGACGTTTTAGTTTACCGTTACAGCCGTTACTAACGCCTGTAACGGCCTGTAACACTTTTTCTTCTTTATGGAATATCTCAAAAAGTACTTGGTCGATCTTTCTGAAAATTTGTAGGTATGTTCGTTATGGATCACGAATAATGCCCGATGTTTTAGTTTACCGTTATAACCGTTACTAACGGCTGTAACGGCCTGTAACGGTTTTTCTTCTTTATGAAATATCTCAGAAAGTACTTGGCCGACCTTTATGAAAATTAGCAGGTATGTTCATTATGGGTCACGGATGATGCCTGTTGTTTTAGTTTGCCCCGTTATAGCCGTTACTAACGGTTGTAACGGCCTGTAACAGTTTTTCTACTTTATGGAATATCTCAGAAAGTACTTGGCCAATTCATAAGCGGTTTGGATGATCTTGTGACAAATCAGATGCTCTGTCCATATGTAAGTGATGTAATGCTGAAAATGGATTAAACAACCGTTAAAAACCGTTATTCTGCCGTTATTTCGTATATATAGGTGGATTTTAATAACGTTTGGTATATAGAAAGGTTATCACACACAAATGGCACTTCTATATAGTGTTCCAAAATTTGACCGTTAAAAACCGTTATTCTTGACATATTGTCCAATTTGGATGAAATTTGATATGTACACAGGCTTTAGCCCAGTCAGGACTAAAATACCGGTTTCAAAAGTGCATATCGGTTATATAACCGTTAAACCGTTATTTTGCCGTTATTTTTTATATATTGGTGGGCTTTATTGAAATTTTGTATATAGAAAGGTTATCACACACAAATAGCACTTCCATGCAGTGTTTCAAAATCTGACCGTTAAAAACCGTTATTCTTGATATATTGTCCGATTTGGATGAAATTTGGTATGTACACAGGCTTTAGCCCAGTGAGGACTAAAATACCGGTTTCAAAAGTGTATATCGGTTATATAACCGATAAACCGTTATTTTGCCGTTATTTTCGGATTTTTAATGCAATTTTGTATATAGAAAGGTCATCACACACAATGGCACTTCCATGCAGTGTTTCAAAATCTGAACGTTAAAAACCGTTATTCTTGACATATTGTCCGATTTGGATGAAATTTGGTATGTACACAGGCTTTAGCCCAGTGAGGACTAAAATACCAGTTTCAAAAGTGTACATCGGTTAAATAACCGTTAAAACCGTTATTTTGCCTTTACTTCTTATCTCATAAAGCACTTGGCTGATTTATAAGCGGTTTGGAAAACTGGGAGTACGTTTATATGCTTCGCATCTTGTTTCTTTTTATCCTGTTTTTATTTTTTATTTTTATTGTACCCTCTATCTCCCTTCCTGAACAGTTCCCAAGGTGATTATTTTAGTGAGGTCATTGGATCTTATGACATGGCCATAACAATGGTTTCTTTTATCACCTCAATGATATTAGTCGATGTGTGTATGGCCCTACGTGCTGACTGATATCAGTAGATGTCTGTATGGCCCTACGTGCTGACTGATTCAGTAGAGGTCTGTATGGCCCTACGTGCTGACTGATATCACGTTAATAAGGTCTGTATGGCCCTACGTGCTGACTCATATCAGTAAGATGTCTGTATGGCCCTACGTGCTGACTCAATCAGTAGATGTCTGTATGGCCCTACGTGCTGACTGACATCAGTAGAGGTCTGTATGGCCCTACGTGCTGACTGATATCAGTGATGTCTGTATGGCCCTACGTGCTGACTGATATCAGTGATGTCTGTATGGCCCTACGTGCTGACTGATATCAGTAGATGTCTGTATGGCCCTACGTGCTGACTGATATCAGTAGATGTCTGCATGGCCCTACGTGCTGACTGATATCAGTAGATGTCTGTATGGCTCTACGTGCTGACTGATATCAGTAGATGTCTGTATGGCCCTACGTGCTGACTGATATCAGTAGATGTCTGTATGGCCCTACGTGCTGACTGATATCAGTAGATGTCTGCATGGCCCTACGTGCTGACTATTTGTTGGATTGCGCAGATCCAGGACCTGTTCAGTCTGTGTTCTCCAGTGTCTTTCTGGTATTTCCCACATCACTGTATGCCCCCCCCCCCCCCCATGTCGTTAGCCCCAATAGCTGTACATTCTGGCTCCTCCATTAAGCGCCACTGCCAGAGTTGCCCCAGAATCACAGTGATCAATATCGAGTCGTTAAAAGTTAACCCACTGGAGCAGATGCTGCACCGCTGTTGAGTCACTTTGGTTGTGTACTACACTACCCATTCACAGCAATAGAATTTTGTCGCGCAGAAAACGTATGTGAGGTCCCATGGGTTACAGTCACCTTCAGGGTTGATGAGGAAATGTGAGCCACACTGTTATACACATCCATCAAGTGGATGACTGTAACGTGGGGGAAAGAGGGGAAGAAGGATTTTGATGAAACACAAACAATTGGAATGGGTGCCTATCTAAATATAACTCCCACCCGATTCATTCTCTCAAATCAACAAAATCCCAGTAAATTCCTAAAGTTCTGGTCCCTTCCTTCCCATTGAGAATACATCTCACTTATCCTTTCAAAATTCATTCTCACATATATTCGTTGGCTGTGTCAAACCCAGACAGAATAAATCTCACTTATCCTTTCAAATTCATGCTCACATATATTCATTGGCTGTGTCAAAGCCAGACGGACCAAAACAACATTCATACAGAACTACATAAGATGTAAATCTTACATGCTAAACTGCACGCAGTTCTATTCATGCCTCCACCCATAAAGCTGGGCTCACACAACAACCAACCAAAGCGCGTCCTAAACTAAACAACACAGGGTCATCACTAGTCCATCCATAAAGCTGGGCTCACACACAACCAACCAAAGTGCGTCCTAAACTAAACAACACAGGGTCATCACTAGTCCACCCATAAAGCTGGGCTCACACTCAACCAACCAAAGCGCGTCCTAAACTAAACAGCACCGGGTCATCACTACTCTAAGGCAGAAAACAGTACAGGGTCATCACTACTCTAAGGCAGAAACAACACAGGGTCATCACTACTCTAAGCAGAAACAGTACAGGGTCATCACTACTCTAAGGCAGAAACAACACAGGGTCATCACTACTCTAAGGCAGAAACAGTACAGGGTCATCACTACTCTAAGGCAGAAACAGTACATGGTCATCACTACTCTAAGGCAGAAACAAACAGGGTCATCACTACTCTAAGGCAGAAACACACAGGGTCATCACTACTCTAAGGCAGAAACACCACAGGGTCATCACAACTCTAAGGCAGAAACAGTACAGGGTCATCACTACTCTAAGGCAGAAACAGTACAGGGTCATCACTACTCTAAGGCAGAAACAACACAGGGTCATCATTACACTAAGGCAGAAACAGTACAGGGTCATCACTACTCTAAGGCAGAAACAGTACAGGGTCATCACTACTCTAAGGCAGAAACAGTACAGGGTCATCACTACTCTAAGGCAGAAACAGTACAGGGTCATCACTACTCTAAGGCAGAAACAGTACAGGGTCATCACTACTCTAAGGCAGAAACAGTACAGGGTCATCACTACTCTAAGGCAGAAACAGTACAGGGTCATCACTACTCTAAGGCAGAAACAGTACAGGGTCATCACTACTCTAAGGCAGAAACAGTACAGGGTCATCACTACTCTAAGGCAGAAACAGTACAGGGTCATCACTACTCTAAGGCAGAAACAGTACAGGGTCATCACTACTCTAAGGCAGAAACAGTACAGGGTCATCACTACTCTAAGGCAGAAACAGTACAGGGTCATCACTACTCTAAGGCAGAAACAGTACAGGGTCATCACTACTCTAAGGCAGAAACAGTACAGGGTCATCACTACTCTAAGGCAGTAACTGATCCCACTGCTGCCACCATGTGTAACGTGGGGGATAGAGGGGAAGAACGATTTTGATAAAAAAAAAAGAAAAGAAAAAAAGGTTGGAATGGGTGCCTGTCTAAATACAAACTCCCACCCGATTCATCCGCTCAAATCAACAAGATCCCAGTTAACTGTCACACGCTAATTCATTCATTCATTCATCAGTTGTTTCATATTTATATACACGATGCATCAAATATATTCTCTCACTCTAATGTGCTACACTCAATCGCGCCATGCATTCCCATAAAAAAATATTCTGATGGCCCAAACTCGGACCCTGGAACAAAGTCACAATCACCAGTCTCTGTGAAACGTTTACATCGTCTCCTTCCTTTCCTTGTATTCGGGTCCTTTTCCTAAATGTGTTGCTTCAGGAACTTCCCGCAGTTCCATTGTTGTCCTTCAAGTAGCATCCCGTGAAAAGAATATAAACATTTGATTCCACCTTCACACAACGCACGCTGACACAGTGGACTGGGCAGGTCGGACTTCGCTCTCCGGCCTCAAATCCGGTGGGCAGCACCTCGATAGATCAGCCAACGCACAGCCCCAAGAATATAGCTGACTGTTTCGGACGAACAATTTGCAAGTTACAAGAGCCTCATGGTCACTTCAGCCATTTCTTCAAACGGCTCAACAGACGTGGGAGGCAAACCGGACGAACACTCCACTAGGATCACCATCTCCTCAGGCAGCTGTAGAGATGCACAGGAACAAGGAGACACAGAACACCGTCCCACAGATGCCTAACATCGAGAATTTAGGGACCTCAGCTCAGACAGCCAGCTCATAGAACAGCAGATCAACAAGTCTAGCTTGTAACTCTCGCCATACCGACGTTACTATCCTCTAGTTAAGTGATGCGTTATCTTAATAATTGCGTCGCCACCAAGATGCGTAACTCTAGCACTACACTCAACATACCAGGAAATAATCCTGAACACAACGAGGCAACTCCAAAATACAACACCGGACAAATATTGAGACAATCATCTCTATATCTTTGGGTTACCAATGATTAATAACCTCATTTATTCTGACAATCATCTCTATATCTTTGGGTTACCAATGACTAATAACCACATTTATTCTGACAATCATCTCTATATCTTTGGGTTACCAATGATTAATAACCACATTTATTCTGACAATCATCTGTATATCTTTGGGTTACCAATGATTAATAACCTCATTTATTCTGACAATCATCTCTATATCTTTGGGTTACCAATGACTAATAACCACATTTATTCTGACAATCATCTCTATATCTTTGGGTTACCAATGATTAATAACCACATTTATTCTGACAATCATCTGTATATCTTTAGGTTACCAATGATTAATACCCACATTTATTCTGACAATCATCTCTATATGTTTGGGTTACCAATGATTAATAACCACATTTATTCTGACAATCATCTCTATATCTTTGGGTACCAATGATTAATAACCACATTTATTCTGCCATGACAATGACATTCCACTTTGTTACCAGTGATTAATAATCACATTTATTCTGCCATGACAATAACAATCCACTCTGTTACCAGTGATTAATAACCACATTTATTCACATTTATTCTGCCATGACAATGACGTCCCACTCTGTTACCAATGATTAATAACCACATTTATTCTGCCATGCCAATGACATTCCACTCTGTTACCAATGATTAATGGCCACATTTATTCTGCCATGACAATGACATTCCACTCTGTTACCAATGATTAATAACCACATTTATTCTGCCATGACAATGACATTCCACTCTGTTACCAATGATTAATAAACCACATTTATTCTGACAATCATCTCTATATCTTTGGGTTGCCAATGATTAATAACCACATTTATTCTGCCATGACATTGACATTCCACTTGTTACCAATGATTAATAACCACATTTATTCTGCCATGACAATGACATTCCACTGTGTTACCAATGATTAATAACCACATTTATTCTGCCATGACAATGACATTCCACTGTGTTACCAATGATTAATAACCACATTTATTCTGCCATGACAATGACATTCCACTGTGTTGCCAATGATTAATAACCACATTTATTCTGCCATGACAATGACATTCCACTGTGTTACCAATGATTAATAACCACATTTATTCTGCCATGACAATGACATTCCACTGTGTTACCAATGATTAATAACCACATTTATTCTGCCATGACAATGACATTCCACTGTGTTACCAATGATTAATAACCACATTTATTCTGCCATGACAATGACATTCCACTGTGTTACCAATGATTAATAACCACATTTATTCTGCCATGACAATGACATTCCACTGTGTTACCAATGATTAATAACCACATTTATTCTGCCATGACAAGGACATTCCACTGTGTTACCAATGATTAATAACCACATTTATTCTGCCATGACAATGACATTCCACTGTGTTACCAATGATTAATAACCACATTTATTCTGCCATGACAATGACATTCCACTGTGTTACCAATGATTAATAACCACATTTATTCTGCCATGACAATGACATTCCACTGTGTTACCAATGATTAATAACCACATTTATTCTGCCATGACAATGACATTCCACTGTGTTACCAATGATTAATAACCACATTTATTCTGCCATGACAATGACGTCCCACTCTGTGGTTCCGACCTCCCATGGCATATTAAATCTGGCAAAGCCAGAAACATACCAATAAATAAATGGTTCTGGTGGGAACCAAACACACGACCCCACAGTCTAAAAGTCTGCAACCCTAACCACTCCACCAGAGTGGCTAACGCATGAAAGGTGGGAACCAAACACCCGACCACACAGTCTGAAGTCTGCAACCCTAACCACTCTACCAGGATGGCTAACACATGAAGGTGGGAACCAAACACCCGACCCCACAGTCTAAAAGTCTGCAACCCTAACCACTCCACCAGGATGGCTAACACATGAAGGTTGTTACGGTGTGTTGGACAATACTGTGTATAACCCCAGGTTGGTATTTTACAGTGTGTTGGAATATAATGTGTATAACCTCATGGTAATATTTTACTGTGTGTTGGAAACTATTGTGTATAACCCCATGGTAATGCATTATTATCATTTTTTCAATGATCTCAACATGGTGGTTAAAGCTTAATATTATTATTATTATATTATTATTAAATTATTATTAATTATATTATCATCATCATCATCATCAATCATCATCATTCAAACATCATCATCATATCATCATATCATCATCATCATCATCATCATATTATTATTATTATCATAATCATCCCTTGTTATAATCAGTAGTAGTAGTAGTAGTAGTAGTATAGTATTAGTAGTATTAGTAGTAGTAGTAGTATGTAGTAGTAGGTAGTAGCAGCAGTAGTAGTATCACTACTATTGTTATTGTTATTTTCATGTTTGTTGTTGCTGCTATTGGCGTTGTCACTGTTGTTATTGTTACGACGATGATGATGATGATATGATGATGATGATGATGATGACGACGACGACGACAACGACGATGACGATGACGACGACAACGATGACGACGACGGCGACTACGACGACGACGACGACGACGACGACGACGACGACGATGACGATGATGATGATGATGATGATGAGATGAATGATGATGATGATGATGATGATGATGATGATGAGATACCAAGCAGCGATCAGACACTGTAAGCTTGCCTGACACGGGCATGCATCACACCATGGCTCCATGTCCAAGGCCATCCTACATTGTTCAGTGAAGGGTGGACATCCTAGAGACAGGCCCATGAAGTCTTCGATGGACACAAAATGAGGGACTGTACTTCTCAAAGCACCTGTACCCGTGGCTCAGCATGATTCTTGTGGTATGGTCTGGCACGTGGGGAATCTGTCCAGTGGCTCAGCATGATTCTTGTGGTATGGTCTGGCACGTGGAGAATCTGTCCAGTCATACCATCAGAAATACGCCTGGCGTAGAATATCTTGTATCTGGGGAGCGAGCACGTGTGTGTGTGTGTGTGTGTGTGTGTGTGTGTGTGTGTGTGTGTGTGTGTGTGTGTGTGTGTGTGTGTGTGTGTGTGTGTGTGTGTGTGTGTGTGTGTGTGTGTGTGTGTGTGTGTGTGTGTGTGTGTGTGTGTGTGTGTGTGTGTGTGTGTGTGTGGTGTGTGTGCCGCAGAGACAGATTATCTCAATATAATTACTAGTGAGTAAGGTCTCAGGAGTCATGTTTGCCAACTGTACAATGAGACTGACGGCACATAATCGTAACTTGATTTTCAGTGAACAATTCTTGTTCATTCAGATTGTGCTGACTTGTTTAAATACCACTATGTTTTACCTATTCGATAGTACAGCTTACCGTTAGATTCACTATGTGTTTAAACACCACTATGGTTTACCTATTCGATAGTACAGCTTACCGTTAGATTCACTATGTGTTTAAACACCACTATGGTTTACCTATTCGATAATACAGCTTACCGATAGATTCACTATGTTTCTTCACTGAGCTTGACAGGTGTGTGAAATCTTTGACCACATCGATGTCATTCTGTGGCATTAACATTGTGAGGGTTGTTCACCTGACATCATACGGTGCTGCTCGCACGCATGAATATCTATGTTAGGCCTGAACACTGGCATTGCATTGCAATGGGGTCATGGTTGATTAGACATTATTTCAGGTTCAACCTGACTCCATTTTCTGTTGCATGGCATGTGCACATACGATTTTATAATGTCGATTTTATCCCCTGATAAAACTTTTTTTCTCATGTCTGGCGATCAGCTGTTGAGAATTATGTACTGGGAGTGGGTGTTGGGGGTGGGGGCATGGCACTGACTGTTGTAATAGGACGATCAGCTGTTGAGAATGATGTACTGGGAGTGGGTGTTGGGGGTGGGGGCATGGCACTGACTGTTATAATAGGACGATCAGCTGTTGAGAATGATGTACTGGGAGTGGGTGTTGGGGGGTGGGGGCATGGCAATGACTGTTATAATAGGACGGTAAGAAACAGAAAGCAAGGTGTCTGTGAAACGTGTCTGCAAACAACAAAACGTGATGCCGCCCTGGCACACCCCTCTTCTTCCACATGGTACCACACGAAGAGTTCTGGTCAGATTTCCATCTGGAGATAGTACCTTATGTCAAACACCATTGAGAATGACAGAAGTGTCCT
>CM031613.1:82332624-82350124 GCA_018398815.1 Conus ventricosus | reverse complement strand
CACTTTGCCAATGTTGCTTGGCAGAGAATTGTATGTGCCACACTTTGCCAATGTTGCTTGGCAGAGAATTGTATGTGCCACACTTTGCCAATGTTGCTTGGCAGAGAATTATGTGCCACACTTTGCCTATGTTGCTTGGCAGAGAATTTATGTGCCACACTTTGCCAATGTTGCTTGGCAGAGAATTGTATGTGCCACACTTTGTCAAAGTTGCTTGGCCGAGAATTGTATGTGCCACACGTTGTCAAAGTTGCTTGGCAGAGAATTGTATGTGCCACACTTTGCCAATGTTGCTTTACAGAGTGTTCATGCACCATCCTTTGCCTGTTTTGGTCCTGGCAATGTCAGATGTACATTATAATGTTTTACACAACATGTATGTCCATGAGGCGTTTCATAATAGTTCTGTTGGTTACTTGCCAGACTCTTTATCCTGGGCTGCGGGTCCTAATCACTGCTGGGGCGTTTCAGCACACATTCGAAGTTAAACTCAATCAAGTCTTGTCGGAAGCGGGTTTCTGACACTGTTCACATTGCTTGAAGGCATGTCGGACGCATACTTCCGACAGAGTTTGACGATTTTTAAACCATACCGCCTTTTATTAAAGGGCAATAGATCTCGTTTCAGGGACCGCTTGGAGACTTTTTTTGCAGTTGCTTCCCTTAGACCGTTCTTCATGTATTCTGTAGTAGTTTTATACGGATTTGATTTGTCCTTCTCTCAGTTCCCGCGATCACACGATTTTGAGCACGATCACACGATTTTGAGTGGATCAAGCATTTTGTGGTCAAATTCTTGTGTTTTATGCAGTTGTCATAAATATACTATTCACCACACTACCCCACACCACTCTACATTGCACCACACCACACCACAGCAATCTGCATCACACCATTTACACCACTATACACCACACCGTTCTACACCACACCACTCCACACCATTTCACATCACTCCACACATTCCACACCATTCCACACCACTCCACACCACTCCCCACACACACACCATTCCACCACACTCCACACCATTCCACACCACTCCACACCACTCCACACCATTTCCACATCACCCCACAACACCACTCCACCCCAATCCCACACCACTCCCACCCACCACCACACCACTATACCCACTCCACACCACCCACACCAACTCCACACCACTTCAACCACCCCACACCACTCCACACCACTCCACACCATTCCACACCACTCCACACCATCCACACCATTCCACACCATCCCACACACCACGCACACACCATTCCACACCACTCCCATCAACACTCCAAACCACTCCAACACCATTCCACACCATTCCACACCACGCCACACCTTTCCACACCACTTCACACCTCTCTAAACCACTCCACACCATTCCCACCACCACTTCCACACCACTTCACACAACTCCACACCACTCCACACCACTCCATACCACTTCACACCATCCACACCACTCCACACCACTCCACACCACTCCAATACCACTCCACACCACTCCACACCATCCACACACTCACACATCCACACTACTCCCACACCACTCACACACCATTCCACACCACTCCACACCATCCACACCACTCCACACCAGTCCACACCATTCCACACCACCCACACACACCCACCACCACGACACACCACGCCACAACCACTCCACACCACTCCACACCATTCCACACCACTCCACACCACACCACACCATTCACACCACGCCACACCATTCCACACCACTCAACCTCTCCACACCATTCCACACCATTCCACACCACTCCACACCATTCCACACCACGCCACTCCACACCACTTCACACCATTCCACACCATTCACACCACTCCACACCACTCCACACCATTCCACACCATTCCACACCACTCCACCCCCACACAGTTCAGCACCACACCACTCTACACCACTCCACACAATTCCACACCACACCACAACACTCCAGACCATTCCACACCACACCACACCATTCCACACCACGCCACACCATTCCACACCATTCCACACCACGCCACACCACTCCACACCATTCCACTCCACTCCACACCATTCCACACCACTCCACCCCCACACAGTTCAGCACCACACCACACCACAACCATTCCACACCATTCCACACCATTCCACACCACTCCTCACCACACAGTTCAGCACCACACCACACCAAATCACTCCACACCACTCCACATCGTTCCACACCATTCCACACCATTCAACACCATTCCACACCACTCCACACCATTCCACCCCACACAGTTCAGCACCACACCACACCAAATCACTCCACACCACTCCACACCACTCCACACCACTCCACACCATTCCACTCCAATCCACACCATTCCACACCATTCCACACCACTCCACCCCACTCCACACCATTCCGCCCCACACAGTTCAGCACCACACCACACCAAATCACTCCACACCAATCCACACCATTCCACCTCACACAGTTCAGCACCACACCACACCAAATCACTCCACCCTATTTCACCCCATTCCACACCATTCCACCCCACACAGTTCAGCACCACACCACATCAAATCAACTCCACCCTATTTCACCCCCATTCCACACCATTCCACCCCACACAGTTCAGCACCACACCACACCACATCAAATCACTCCACCCTATTTCACCCCATTCCACACCATTCCACCCCACACAGTTCAGCACCACACCACACCAAATCACTCCACACCAATCCACACTAAAACTACCCCACATCATTCCACACCACACCGTGCTACACTACACCACACCAATCCACACCCTGCCACACCATACTTCACCATGCCACACCATTACACACCATTCTACACCACACCACACCACTCTGACGAAACGCTTGATAAAACCATCCGATCGGTCCCACTAAAACCCCAAAACCAAAAAAATAGATTTCAAATCTATGCCCACTCTCCTCTCTCAACCCCCTCCCTTTCTCTGGCTTAGGACGGTGTGAACCGCCCGGCTGACACATCTATGACAAAGGAAAACATTGCGACACGGCAAACGCGTGACGCCTTTTGTTCTTGTCGGCCTACCCCCCCCACCCCCCACCCCCTCAACTTCCTTCCCCAATCTGAGTAACTACCATGCAGAAAAATTTCAATTGCATTGTGGCAATGGCCGGTCTCCACCCCCCCCCCCCCTCCCCTTTATCCCCTGAAAACAAAGGCGCGTGCTCTCCCCCACCACTCACCCCCCCCCCTCCACCTGAGCAACGTGCGGCTGCAATTGACACAAAGGCAATCGCCAAACCTACCTCCTTCTCTCCCCCCCCCCCATATCTACCGTCCGTGTCCTTACAGACATCTGGTAAAGTATGTCACTAGAGTTTCTCCGCGAGAGTCTGTGTCTATACGGACGCATAAATTAAACCGGCCGTTGATGTCAGTGAGCTGTGCTGACTAGGTTCAAATGGTTTCCGAGGTGATTGGTGATAAGATTAGATCCCTCCCCCTCTCACCCCTGATGGGTGAATGACAGGTTGTCACAACTGGATTCGACAGAGTAGAGTTCGTATACGAGACACACAGGGTCGCAAACTTCACTGACCCCTCAAGACTGCCTGTAGTTGAGAACAGTGGAAGACAAAGGGACGACTAGAGAAGGCCTGGTAAACTCCTGGTACTCCTTGACCTCCAGTTTCATTCACTGTACGTTCCCAGGAAAAGTGAGTTGGAACTCTGTTTTACATTTTCGATTCTTATGTATTGATTCTATGTATGCTGTGTGTGTTAACATTGTAACTTTGTACAAATGCATATCATATGTATCAAACTGATGAATGATTATTCTGTGTAGCAGTTTGCTTGCCATCATATGGCAAAAGCTCTCTCTCCCAGTGGTTATGATTCTTTGTTAACAATCTGACCATTATTCACCCTGACTTTTGCCAGTATGCAATTCTGTCTGTTAAGATACTAATTCAATGATTAATTTTGATCAGGAAAACAGTATGCCGGTGCTAGGTTAAAAACTGCTAAGCTGATTTATAAATACTGGTGATTGTTGGAATAATTTGTAGTGTATGACTTTAAGTCTGCACCACATGTGTACCTGGACTAAGTGTAGCCCAAGTCAGTGTGATTTATTTCATAAAACATGGAAGAGTTGTTTGACTGAAACTGTGTAACATTGTATCACTGTCTCTTACCCTTTTGTAAGCTTAACCTAGCCTTTAAACAAAAGTGGAGATTAATAGTTATAGCAGAAACTCTACCATAGAGGAAACTTTGCTGGCTGAGTCTCACATCTCTTCTGAAAGAGAGAGAAAAAGGGCAAATGTGTGCACTCAACAAACCAGCCATCAGATTCTCACTTACAGACCAAGTTCTCTTTATCGCAGAACTGGGATCCTGGTCACACTATCCTGACCATGCTACACATTGCGGCTGGACCAGAAGCTGGGACTTCGCCCAACACCAAGGTGACACCAGACAACAAATCTACATCAGTGGGGAAGTCACCATCCACAGGAGAGATCAACTACCCTCTCCGAAGCAAAGCTAAGTTAGCTAACCACCTGGACTCAAACCCATCGGACCCTTGCCCTCACTTTATGATGAAACAGTGAGAACCTGTCTATGAGTACCCCTTTGGCTACTGCACAGGGTGCATGCAAGCGAAGTGGATGTATAATAACCCTATACATTCAGTGTAACTTAGACAGACCCCCTGTATGCCATCTTAAGCTTGCTGCACAGAGTGCAAGCAAGTAAAGTAGGAGTGAGGGAGGGCCCCTCATTGTTGTAGTCCAATGAGAACTAACAACCCAGCCTAGGGACGTGACATGTGACAATACTTACCTATGTGTAAGCAATAAAAGTTGATGTGTGAAATTGCACTTAACTTGTGTCAGTTCTCTGTTGTTCAACCAAATGTTGAATGCTTGAACTTCTCTCTTCAATTCTGTCTCTTGGAGCTATAAGTACTTGTAAGAGTATAGGCCTAAGGAAAATTATCTCAGAGCCACTGTTTCAGTATTTTACCTAGTTCCGGAACAAAATAAAAAAAATCTTTGATGACTAGTACTGGAAAGTTGCTCCTTCCACCACTAGTAAGAGAGAGGCGTAGGTGAAATGTTAAGATAATTCTCATTGAGAAATTATCCCAGTCCTTCCCCTAGAGGACCCACCTACCACTCATCCATCTCGTCACAACCACTCTACACTACACCACAACAATTCAAACCACTTAACACTACACCCACCACATCACGTGTCGTCCTACACCACTCTACACCACACCATTCAACACCACACCACTTTACGCCACACAACACTTTTTCTACAATACACCATTTCACAATACAAAACAACACAGGACAATGCTAAACAGTATAACACAACACAACGTAAAACTACAACAAAACAGTGAGATGCAGTGTAAAAATATTGCACCATGTAACATGACAAAACCTAACGTAAGGCATACAATTCAGGACAACACAATTTAACATGAACAAAACCCAAATTGACAACTCAGCACAACATAACATTTAACAACAACAACAACAAAACACACACAAAAAATACCAACAGCAGAAAAACACATACACATAACTCAGGATAATGTAATGAAGCACGTATAAAACCCAATGTAACATAATTCAGGACAACACACTGCAATAAGACTAAACCGACATAACACAAAGCAATCTAACACAACAAAATCATAAGTAATACAACTCAGGAAACGCAATGTAACACAGCTGAAAAAGGGGTGAGTTTCTGCTGGAATGACAGACAGAGACACAACTGAGATAATTCAATTGTCATACAAATGACACTTCCTTGACTCCAACTTTCACTCGCAGTCTTACACGATCTCCCACATTCAACCTTCCTTCTTGCTAGGAGACAGTTTCCTTTTGAAGTTCTTATATTTTTAACCTGTTTGTACAGGTATTTACAATACTGATTTCTTTACACATTTCGTTCACCAACTTCTCTCTTACATCAAGATTTCACGAAAAGATGACTTAGCACACACCAATCAATATAGCAAGCCCCACAGGCTTCAACCTTGGACAAGAAGACCTTCAAATGATTTTATCAGCCAAGGCTACCGGACCATAAATCTGCAAACAACCAACATTGCCCTTCAAGGCCACGAGTAAGCAATTATAGTCTTCCACTCTCAAATCATCCCAACCTAACTGAGACGTCAGTCAGTCACTATTTGTTTCATTCGTTTTCTTCAAGTTTTAGACTTCTACCGTCTGGCAGTAATTCCTTCTTTTTTTTTTCCTTTTTTGTCAAATGGGGGACTTAGGGGGACAAAGTACTTTAAAGAAAAAAATCCTTTACCTTTTAATGTGTAGGCCTACACTGCAATTCAATGCCTTAATTTACAATTAAACTCGTTTTTACTACAGAAGTGAGGATAACTCCTGCATAGCACCTCTGAAACAAAGCCCCTATAAAATACTAGCACAGTTGAGGCTCTTCTCTCTCTCTCCTCTCTCTCTCTCTTCTCTCTCTCTCTCTCTAATACCTCTGCTGACACTGACTACTATCTTAGCCAGCTAGTCCTTCGACAGCCAAAAAGAAAAAAATCGTGCTTTTCTTGCAGTCAAGCAAAAATCATGCTTGCCTGCAGTCAAGCCCAAGTCATGTTTTACTTGCACTACACTCCCAACTAGATACTGCTAAAACCTGCTGGGCAAGCTAACTTGTTAATTGAATCGCTAACCTCTCAGGCGTTTGAGTGGAAGCATAAACACTTTCCACATATTTTTAACTTTGTCTATATTTTGAACTTTTTAACATAAGGGGCACTCAGTAGTGTTAACTCGAGTTTTACTGATCATCCCCTTGAGCTAAAACATCTTTCAAAGATGAATGCAAAAGTAAACATGTATCAAACATGTACACTTGATATGATCCACATGACAGCGCCACCTCCGGAGCAACAACAACAACAACAATGACAACAACAAACAACAACAACAACAACAATTTGAATGGAGGGAATTTTGTCTTTACAAAAATAGACTAAACAACTATCTCTAAATTCATAACGTTACTGGTTCGGTTAAGGTTGAGTCAAAAGTAGATATAACATCACACCCTTTTCGATTCACATTCTTAATAAGGCAATGTAACACCTTTTAAAGCACAAACTCTGTCCTTGAAAGAAACGTTTACGAGTCCACACAAAAAATCCATCACTTGGGCAGAGTCAACAACAGGAATAAGTAATATCCATTCCACATATCACCCACATAAAGGGAACGTCACAGCATTATTTCTTGAAAAGAAGGACAATGAGAGGAAAAATGAACAATTTATATCCACTCTTAAAGATAGAGGTATGATACGCTGTCTGTACACAGTGGTTGCACTGTCTCAATCCATCTGAGACAACATGTCTGCAAGAACATAAGTGCTGCTATTGATTGGCTCCACATGGAACTTGCATTCTTGCAGCATCAGAGACCAACGTAGCAACCGATTTCTTTTTTGTCTTTCTCTGTTTCAAGAAGGTCAGTGGGCGGTGGTCTGTCTAAAGAACGAACTCTAGTCCGTCAAGAACCATTCAAGATTTGACAGCGCCCAGACTATTGCCAGGCACTCACGTTCTGTTGTAGAATACGTACGTTGAGCACTGGCGAGTTTCTTGCTCTCGTAACGAGCAGGATGAAGGAGACCCTGCGATTCTCGCAGAAGGACAGCTCCCAGTCCAGTGGAGCTAACGTCCGTACAGAGCAGGAACTCGTTGTCCAGGTCAGGAAGGAGGAGGACTGGTTCTGCAAACAGGACAGCTTGGATCTGCTCCAGTGTCTTTTGGCACTTTTGAGACCGCGTAATGGCGCCCCTCGTGGCACCCTTCGTCAGATCCGACAGCGGAGCGGTGATGGCTGCAAACAGGGGAACGTAGCATCGGTAGTACCCCAGCAGGCGTAGTATCTGGCAGACCTGTTTTTTGTTTGTTTGTTTGTTTGGGGGACCCTGACAATTATGATTGTCTCCACCTTCTCAGACTGAGGTCTCAAAAAACCTTTTGAATCCGTGTCCTAGAAAATACAGAGTCTCAAAGGCCAAAAACAGTGTTGATGGCCTTGTGTCAGTACAACATGTGCATTTTGAATTTTGGTCAACAATAAACTTTCAAGTCTAAGGCAAAGTCTTAGAATAAAGCAATGTTCTCATGGCAAATGGCATCATCGCAAAGTCAGGCTTTGAACAAAAGCACTGAACCCGTGAAACAAAATGTGAGGCATTAATAGAAAGTGGAGGATGCATTTTTGTCAAGTATTTATCATTCTTGATTAACGACATGGGTTTAAGGCATTGATTCGTACATGTTGTCATCTTAATTGTGATGACGGAATGTGCCATAACCTTTACAGTTATTTGCAAGATTACTTGATGACACTTCGTCTGCTGTTTTCCTGCCATTTAGAGAGCTCGAATCAATGGAACGTCCATAGTTTGCAAAAGGAAGAGAAGGATGAGTCAACACTCTTTTCAACATTCTTCATTCGTCTTTAAAGCAGTGTTAGGCAGTGTGGTTTCTCGTACCCATCGTAAAATGTTGTGATTCTCGAACCTCGGCAACCCGGTATTGCAGTAGAATGTCAGGATCATAGATCGTCATCGTCTGCATGTTTCCTTCATTAGAGACATCTTATTGGACGTCATGTAAGTCTTGCAGAAGAGGTGAAAGCGGATAATGTCATCCTCATCACATTGCAATGATTTACAAAGCAGTGTTGCAGTGTCAGTTTCCAGACACAATCTAAGGTCATTTGGTGCCAGTAGTATGAGTCAACATGCAACTATAGTTGTCATCCCATGACTGACAATATGCAATCAGTTACGCCTTTGATCAATGAAGTAAACACTGTCCAATTCTTAACACGAAGTGTCAGCACAAGCATGAGCTACTTTGAGAATTCTCTCAGTTCTTTAAACTCCCTGGTCATGTTTATCGCACTTTTCTTTATAAATTATTTTAGATTATCTTCGCGAAGCAGAAAGCGCGTTCGCTGTCATCCAATGTTACTTGATCCAAACATGTCTTGAGGAATCTAACCGTCATTCTACCGAGACTGTTTTGTTTTCTACTCTTTGTTTTTTTCGGTGGGGTGGTGGGGGGTAGGTTTCATGTCTCCAGTGAGGCACTGTTGGTTACTCGGCTCATGTCTCGGTGGGGCACTGTTGGTGTAACTACGGCTCATGTCTCGGTGAGTCATTGTTGGTGTAACTAGTGACTCATGTCTCTATGAGGCACTGTTGGTGTTACTGCAGCTCATGTCTAGTGGGCACTGTTGGTGTAACTAGCGGCTCATGTCTCAGTGAGGCATAGTTGGTGTAACTAGCTATGTCTTGTGAGGCATTGTTGGTGTAACTAGCGGCTCATGTCTCGTGAGGCACTGTTGGTGTAACTAGCGGCTCATGTCTCGGTGAGGCAGTGTTGGTGTAACTACGCTCATGTCTCGGTGAGGCATGTTGGTGTAACTAACGGCTCATGTCTCGTGAGGCACTGTTGGTGTAACTAGCGGCTCATGTCTCGGTGAGGCACTGTGTTGGTGTAACTACGGCTCATGTCTCAGTGAGGCATGTTGGTGTAACTAACGGCTCATGTCTCGGTGAGGCACTGTTGGTGTAACTAGCGGCTAATGTCTCGTGAGGCATGTTGGTGTAACTACGGCTCATGTCTCAGTGAGGCATGTTGGTGTAACTACGCTCATGTCTGGAGGCCGTGTGTAACTACTCATGTCTCGGTGAGGCACTGTTGGTGTAACTAGCGGCTCATGTCTCGGTGAGGCACTGTTGGTGTAACTAGCGGCTCATGTCTCGGTGAGGCATGTTGGTGTAACTAGCGGCTCATGTCTCAGTGAGGCACTGTTGGTGTAACTAGCGGCTCATGTCTCGGTGAGGCACTGTTGGTGTAACTAGCGGCTCATGTCTCAGTGAGGCACTGTTGGGTAACTAGCGGCTCATGTCTCGGTGAGGCACTGTTGGTGTAACTAGCGGCTCATGTCTCGTGAGGCACTGTTGGTGTAACTAGCGGCTCATGTCTCGGTGAGGCACTGTTGGTGTAACTAGCGGCTCATGTCTCGGTGAGGCACTGTTGGTGTAACTAGCGGCTCATGTCTCAGTGAGGCACTGTTGGTGTAACTAGCGGCTCATGTCTCGTGAGGCACGTGTGGTGTAACTAGCGGCTCATGTCTCAGTGAGGCATGTTGGTGTAACTAGCGGCTCATGTCTCGGTGAGGCACTGTTGGTGTAACTAGCGGCTCATGTCTCGGTGAGGCACTGTTGGTGTAACTAGCGGCTCATGTCTCGGTGAGGCACTGTTGGTGTAACTAGCGGCTCATGTCTTGGTGAGGCATGTTGGTGTAACTAGCGGCTCATGTCTCAGTGAGGCACTGTTGGTGTAACTAGGGCTCATGTCTCGGTGAGGCACTGTTGGTGTAACTAGCGGCTCATGTCTCAGTGAGGCATGTTGGTGTAACTAGCCGGTCTGTCATGTCTCGGTGAGTGCACTTGTTTGGATGCAACTAGCGGCTCATGTCTCAATGAGGCATGTTGGTGTAATCTAGCGGTCATGTACTCGTGTGAGGCACTGTTGGTGTAACTAACGCGCTCATGTTCACGGTGAGGGCCATGTTGGTGTAACTAGCGGCTCATGTTCTCGGTGAGGCCTGTTGGTGTAACTAACGGCTCATGTCTCGGTGAGGCAGTGTTGGTGTAACTACCGGCTCATGTTCAGGGGGCACTGTTGGTGTTAACTAAGGGCTCATGTTGTCACCGGCTCAGTGGGTTTTGCATCTTGTTTCTACCTGCGCTCATGTTGTCACAGGTGCAGATGGCTCACATGTGATGGAACCACTCTGACCACCATGGGTGGTTCAAACCCCTGGGAAACTGCCCAAGATCAAACTGAATACTGGCTTCTCTATCACACAGGCTTTGATAGGCCCTGGAAAGTACGGAGTATGGACATGCTAGATACAAGTGGGAAAATGTTAACGTACCCTCCAACAGTTTTTCACTGTAGTGTTCTCTCGGTAAACTGCTCTTCTCTGACGAGAGCTCTTTTGATGCCAGCCGTTGACAGCCAGTGTCGCGTAACAATGATCCTGCATAGCCATTGATTGTGCAGTCTTCAATATGCAACCCACTGTTAAGGCTCTCAGTTGTACAGCCAGTGTCGCGTAACAATGATCCTGCATATCCATGATTGTGCAGTCTTCAATATGCAACCCACTGTTAAGGCTCTCAGTTGTACAGCCAGTGTCGCGTAACAATGATCCTGCATAGCCATTGATTGTGCAGTCTTCAATATGCAGCCCACTGTTAAGGCTCTCAGTTGTACAGCCAGTGTCGCGTAACAATGATCCTGCATAGCCATTGATTGTGCAGTCTTCAATATGCAACCCACTGTTAAGGCTCTCAGTTGTACAGCCAGTGTCGCGTAACAATGATCCTGCATAGCCCTTGATTGTGCAGTCTTCAATATGCAACCCTGTTAAGGCTCTCAGTTGTACAGCCAGTGTCGCGTAACAATGATCCTGCATAGCCCTTGATTGTGCAGTCTTCAATATGCACCCACTGTTAAGGCTCTCAGTTGTACAGCCAGTGTCGCGTAGCAATGATCCTGCATAGCCATTGATTGTGCAGTCTTCAATATGCAACCCACTGTTAAGGCTCTCAGATGCTAGAACACGCTCTGGCACTGCCGCACTGACATTTGAATCCCTCGTTTACTGGGGAGAAGCATAAGGACACTCATCCGTTATGTGGAATTTACATCCACAGTGCCAACATGTAGCCACTTGCGCACCAGAATGTGGACCTCTGTTGGCCAGAAACTCTATGTTCTGTTGACCGTTTCAGGTTGAAATTTGTTTTGTCATTGGTAAAGGCTTGAAAAGGATTTGTCCTCAGACTAATATATTGCTGACCATACCTATGGCTTGGATGAAATCAGCATCCAAACACTTTTGTACGACATCTGTCTCCACGATCAAAACGTAGGCCATGAGGCACAACATGTTCACGACCATAGCCCTGTTTTTGTGTTAGAGCCGCGACCGAGACCCCACGCTCTACGAAATGTCCTACCAGAGGAAGATTAGTTAGTGTCGCCAGAGTTCAGTTCTTTATCACTGACATTGGCTTAAAAACTGATTGTCCGACTTCCTGGTAAGAGATTTGTTTGGGTGGTTAACCCGGTACTGATCCACAAGACTGCACATTTCTTCAGCAGATTGTATCCGCGTTTGCGCAAAAAACAGCAAGATCTCTGGACACATTGTGAATAATTTGCCCCTGGAGAAAAGATCGCGCCAGAGATTGATCAGTCTCTGCAAGTTCAATCAAAGGTCCAGGTCCAAATACTGACCAGCACGGATAAGAAACGCGGTGGACGATTCAATCTGGTCAGGGCGAAACCAACGGAATTTAGCCAAACCTCTGATCTGTGCACTGAAATTTGCGCAGGAGCTCACTTTTCAAATGATTCCAATTGACGTCTCTGCAAGAGTGGTAAAGAGACAATGCATCCCTTCAGTAACGACGAAGCATACAAGGGCCATTTATCTTCAGTCCATCCAAGTAATGACACGGCATGAGTTTCAATTGAACAAGAAACTGTCAATATTGTCATCTTTCATCAATAAGTGGAACCTTTGGCACATTACAATCTTTTGTGCAGCACTACTCTTGTTCCTGCTAATTCTATGTCTTCTTGTTCATACTGTTGTGCTTTGGTAGCCTCAAATTTTTTTTTTCGTCATGCCCAACACATGGACCATTTTCTATTCCTCCATCTCACGGACCATTTTTTTTTTTATCCATCTCCATTTCTTTCTGTTCATCTCTATCTCGTATCCTCTGTTTCTTTTCCCCACATGACTGTGTATAATCAATCAATTTCTGTTCTGTCAGATCCTACTTTCAGATCCTGGCGTTGTGCCAATAATTTCTCAATTTTTTTCCATGTTAGGAGGAAAAGACACACACACACAATCCAAATTGGAATGAAAAAATACGGAATTGAGTTTCATGTACGCGTTGTCTTTTTTGTTTTGTTTTGTTAACACCAACACAAACGGAATTTGATATGAAAACAATGAGAACGTTTCTTTTCAACAATTAACTTTTTTTAAGTTCCAATTGCCCGAACTAATAGAAAAGGGAAGGGATTCCCAATCCACAAAGGAAAAGGGATTTAACAAAGGAAAGGGATTTAACAAGGAAAGGGATTAACAAAGGAAAGGGATTTAACAAAGGAAAAGGGATTTAACAAATTTTCAAATCAAAGACTGAATCTACAAGTTTCCAGAGGGGTTTATGGTTTAGAAGAAAAAAAATCTTTTTTTTCTGATTAGAAGGTTCCTAAAACAAGCAAACAAGGGAATTCCAACCACCTGTCCACTTAATACGGTGTACTTGACAAAGTGACACAGCTCAGCACAACACAATGAAACTTGACAATTCACAACACATCTAAGGACAACAGAATGTAGCACGATAAAAACCGGCATAACACGGTTTAGGAAAACAAAATGTAACGCGACAAAAGACAACGTAATACAGCTCAGAACAACATAATATGACACAACGAAACCCAACATAACACAACTGAGATACAACACACACACACACACACACACACACACACACACACACACACACACACACACACAATGCAGCATTACACAATAAAAACAGAACAAGACGTAAAACACAACTAACAGCACAACACAGCACAAAACACTACACAAATCTATTATAAAACTACAGTGTAACACTCCATGGCACGCTACACCACACAGTTAAAAATCTCTCTCTCTCTCTCTTTCTCTCTCTCTCTCTCTCTCTTTCTCTCTCTCTTTCTCTCTCTCCCTCTCTCTCTCTCTCTCTCTCTCTCTCTCTCTCTCTCTCTCTCTCTCTCTCTCTCTCTCTCTCCTTCGGCATGTTGGATGTACGTTTTCCACGCCATATATATGCAAACGGTTCAAAATGCATCCAGTCGGATTGAGGAGGTCGCCGACATACAGCCACTCTTTAAGCTTGCATCCAGAGCACCTGCAATAATTTCAGGGTTTTTACGGACATTCAGTGTTGATAGTTTTATTATTTATGCAAAAGTCTATGTGCCATTGATCACACGCAGATGTAAGTGTAGCAAAGCAATCCATACATTTACAAACACGTCAAACAAACACTGTAACTAACCCTAGTCAAGCAACCGTCATGTTTCAATATCCACAGGTAATAGAATACAAGGGAACTCAAACCGCCTAAAAGGGATTTTTGTCATGGATTATTGGAAATTATTTCTTGTAATCCGGAAATAGGCCATCCTATTGTGTGTCTGTTTGGAATAGTTGGAAATCTTTTGATTCTTCTGATCATGCTTCGTCTTCCAGCGTCCACTTTTAGTGTTTTCTTCGAAGTTCTGGCCTGCTCGGATCTGCTGTATTTGATACTGTATCCACTGAACATGTTGTTAAATCATGAATTCAACGTGCCATTGTTTCAACAACTCGGTTCTTGGCAATGTAAAATGCAGTATATGATGGCAGACACGACGACAAATTTATCCCCGTGGATGTTGGTGGCACTGACCATGCTCCGAGCAGCTTCTGTGGTGTGGCCTCTCCGGTTCAGTGCTGTGTGGACGAAGAGAATGTCGCGAGTTACTGCAGGTGTAATGGTCATTGTTATCTCTCTGATTCACTGCCATATTCTCTATGGATTTGACATAATACCTGAACTTTCACACTGCCAACATTATGCGGTATCAGGCATTTACGGACATTTTTTTGTCTCAATTTGGTCCTGGGTGAAACTGGTTATTAATGCCATCCTACCGTTCATGTTGTTGGGGGTCAGCAACAGTGTTCTTCTCTGGACACTGATCAGATCGGTCAGAACAGGCTCCCGTCTTCCTGTGCAACAAGCCACCCAGGATTCCAGACAACAGAAAGTCACTTCGTTGACTGTCACTCTGATCGTCACCAGTGTGTGTTTTCTCCTCCTCACCACTCCACCCCAAGTATACTCGATCACATCACTATACATCGATTGGACTGACCCCATTCAGCGTGCACGACATTTCATCTTCAGAGAAGGCACCCAGTTGATGATGTCCGCCAATTGTGCAGTCAACTTTTACTTGTACTGTCTGACTGGAAGCAGATTCAGAAGAGCAGTTTTCAAGCACAACATTTTAGATTTTCGGGCCACTATGTCCAACTGAATAGTATTTCTTTTTGGAGGACTGCTCTGACAGCAACAATGATAGCATTCAGTGCTACTGTCACTGTCGAATCAGTAATGTATCGATCATGACTGGCCTCTTACAGTGACTGTCAGAATGGCCATTGCTGGATGGTGACGACTGTAGCTAAGCAGCACTGAATCAGATGAAAAATAAAATGAATCAATCATAATTTGAAAAGAGTACACAAATAAAGTATGAACCACTCAGCAGACAAAATGAGTCGACAAGTAGGTATCAGTCAGTTGACACAATGCATGACGAAATAAACAAGTATAAAAAGATAAATGAATAAATGAATTAACGAACACAACACAATTGTAAGTAAACAAGCAAAGTAACAAACACATCTATCTACATATATCTGTCTGTCTGTCTGTCTACTATCTACCTATCTATCTATCTATCTATCTATCTATCTATCTCTCTATCTCTATCTATCTATCTATACTATCTATCTATCTATCTATCTGTCTGTCTATCTATCCATCCATCAATCTATATCTATGTCTATCTGTCTAATCATATAGACAGACTGATAAATAGATAGATAGATATAGATATTTATGAACACCTCTCTCTCTCTCTCTCTCTCTCTCTCTCTCTCTCTCTATATATATATATATATATATATATATATATATATAAGGTGAGTGAGTGACAGTTTCGCCTAGCAGGCTGAGATTTCTCTATCTCGATGTTTGAGTGCTTGTGGTGGTTTGAAGCAGTGTTTGTGGTGTAGTTTTGTACCTGGGTGTTTGTGATAAACTGGGCTTTCTTTTGGATAACATGTTGTGCCTCACTGCCACTGGATTTCAGAATGATTTAGATTGTTTTCCTGACAACCCTGGTGGCATTCTGTGCTCTCCATCGCAGCCATGTTTCCACCACCATGTTTCGCACCCCCTTTCCGCTGTCCTGTATTTCAGCTCACACACACTGCAAGCGCTTGTGTGTCGACGCTCTCCCCTCCCCCTCCTCCCCCTGTCTGCCCCTCACCTACACCCGTGATGAGTTGCTGGAGGTTCGACTTTCGACCCTTAACCCCTCCTTAACCTCAACACTGCGTCGACTGCGTGGTGGCGTCGGTCTTCCTCGTGTGCGAGGCCGTCGAGGTGGTAATAAACAGAGGAAGATTCCTGTCATCAACCACGCTTGTCGTCCCCTCTTCACACCATCCAGTCAAAGGCAAGTGCTGTCAACTTCAGAAATCTAATTTCAGTGCCACGTGTGCTGCCTAGTCAGTCCCCAGTCCAGCTTCAGCTTCAAAATTGCACAGTCAACCCCGTTCCGTTGGTTGCTCTCGAAAACGTTCCTCGATCAACAATTTATTACTGAAAACGGTGTCGACATTTTTTGTGTCACGGAGTCTTGGTTTACGAGGGACGAGGCTAAATGTGTTGACCTTGCTCCTCCTGGCTATAGAACTCTCTCCTGTCCTCGCTCCTCCCGCGGCGGCGGCATCGCTTTCGTCGTGCGTGACTCTCTGTGCTCCCACCTCACCTCCACCACCACCTTCCCCATCCAGCATTCCTCCTTTGAACTTGCCCATCTTTCTGTCACCCTACGTCAGCACTGTATTCAGCTTTTCTGCATGTACCGTCCTCCCCCCCAAAAAACAAAAAAAAACAAAAAACAAACCAAAACAAAACAAACTCTCTGATGCTCTTTTCATTGAAGAGTTCCCGTCCTTCCTGGAACACTGCAATACAATCAGTGGCTGTCCGGTCATCGTTGGTGACTTCAATGTTGACGTCAACGTCCCCACTGACTCCCTCGCGCTTCGCTTCGCCGGTCTGCTGAACGATTTGGTCTGCACCAGGCTGTCACCTTCCCGACCCACCAGAAAGGTCACACCCTTGTCCCTGTCATCAGCCGGCGTGACGACAACGTGCTGCATTCCACACCCCCAGATTTCACTCTGGACATCTCTGACCACTACTGTGTTGTGCCCAGTTCCGCCTCTCACGTCCTTCACGCCGTCCTGTGTACGTGGAGGCCAGGAAGATCGCCGCTGTCAACACCGTCACCTTCCAGTCTGATCTTCGGGCCAGACTGGAGGCCTCTTCACACCTGTCAGCTGACCAGCTTCACCAGCTTCTGTCCGTCTTCTAGATCAGCATGCCCCAGCCACCCGCCGCCAGATCTCCAGCCAGGCCTCCCTCACCGCCTGGTTACCTCCGTCAGACCTCAGCTGCTGCAGGCTAAGTGAGAACGGCGCCAGGCAGAG
>CM031613.1:82297624-82325124 GCA_018398815.1 Conus ventricosus | reverse complement strand
ATGCAACGTCAGTCAACACAACACAACGTACGTCAATTTAACAAACACAACACTATGTACAAGAACACAACATGATGTGACACAACACAGCACAACGCAAAGCAGCACAATGTAACTTGCACAACACATCGTCACACAACGAATTACAACATAACACAACACGACTCAAAAGTAACTCAACCGACAAACACAATACAAGGCAACACCACACGAAGCAAGACAGCGTAATACAGCACACTACAATATTATGAAACACAAACACAACAGAAGTGTATGTGGCATGATAGATCAATCTCTCTCTCTCTCTCTCTCTCTCTCTCTCTCTCTCTCTCTCTCTCTCTCTCTCTCTCTCTCTCTCTCCCCCTCTCTCTCTCTCTCTCTCTCTCTCTCTCTCTCTCTCTCTCTCTCTCTCTCTCTCTCTCTCTCTCTCTCAGGCATGGTGGATATACAGATTAGCTATCATGATCATGAAATATTTACAATAATGCATGAAAGTAGGATGATTAAAATAATAACATCAAACTAATTCTTCAGCAAGCGTCCATGAAGGTTGTAACAAATGTGCAGCTGTCACTGATTTCTGTGTTGCAGTTTTACCATCAAGGATGAGGTGTATGTGCCATTGATCACCTGCAAATGTAATAGTAGCAAGGTGACCCATGGAATAAGATACAAAAGGAAACTCTTCTACAATAACTACCTTTATCTGGTTACCTTCATCTGTTAATGATTTTGAGTTGTACAATAATGAACTCAAGCGATCTCAACAGAGACCTTTGGTACGATCAATACAAACCATTTGGAGAGATCTCCAGATGGATCTGGAAAATAGGTGAGCCTCTTGTGTGTATGTTTGGAATCTTTGGAAATGTTTTGATTGTTGCGATCGTGTGTCGTCTTCCGGCGTCCACTTCTAGTGTTTTCTTTGGAGTTATGGCCTGCTCTGATCTGCTGTATTTGATGACATTGCCCCTAAACAGTTTGATCAAGAAACACTTTAGTGTGCCTTACTTTGAAACGCTCGGTTCATGGCAGTGTAAACTGTGGATGATGATGGCTAACACGACAAGCACTCTTTCTTCTTGGATGCTAGTGGCCCTCACCTTGCTAAGGGCAGCTTCTATACTATGGCCACTTCGTGTCAGTGCTGTGTGGACGAAGGAAATGTCACAAGTTGCTGCCGGTGTAATGACCGTTGTCATCACTCTGATCCACTCTCACTATATCTATGGTTATGACATAGGATCGTGTTACTGGACATGCTGTCCTGGTGTTGTATCAGAAACTTACAGATGGTTTTCTAAAACAATTTGGCCGTGGATACTCATGGGTGAAAGATTTTGGGTCCCTTTTATCTTGTTAGGGGCTGGCAACAGCGTTCTTCTCTGGACACTTTTCAGATCTTTCAGAGCGGGCGTACGTCTTCCTTTACAACAGTCTACTCAGGATTCTAGAAGGCAAAAAGTAACTGCATTGACTGTCACCTTGATCGCTGCAAATATGTGCTTTTTCCTCCTCCGAACACCGTCTGAAATACGTAAGATTACTTTCCGATCTGTTGACAGCACTGACCGATTCAGTATGGACAGCATCAAGTCTTCTCTGCAGCCAGCAGCATTCTGTTGTACTCTAGCTACACCGTTAACTTTTACTTGTACATCTTAATTGCCACCAAGTTCAGAACAGCTTCCGATGATAAGAGTTGAAAATGTGGTGTTATTCTGCACAACATGTTATTTCTTTGTGCAGGACTGCCCCATTGTTGACAATGTTGCCAATATGCACCAGTATTGCAGTCCACACAGTCCACACAAAAGTGCACAAACTGATCTTTCTTTTATTTCCTTTTGTTGTTGTTGATGTTGTTGTTGTTGATGATGTTGTTGTTGATGTTGTTGTTGTTGTTGTTGTTGTTGTTGCTGCTGCTGCTGCTGCTGCTGCTGCTGCTGCTGCTGCTGCTGCTGTTGACAAAAGCTATAACTGAAAAGTGATGACAGCAGCCATACAAACAAATTCAGCAGTCTGCTGAAATAGTTCTGCCTCATGCTTTTGAAATAACAGATGTTCAAGCTGTCCGGATTCGCTTAAAGTGTGGATTCAATATGCATGCATAAAACATGTTTGACAAATGACATGCTCTATAGTAACTGGATGCATACAGCAGGGAACAATCTATAGAAATAACGAGTAACCGAATCACAAACGAGCGAACAAATACATACACGAGCAAGCAAATAAATGAATACAGCCCTAAGAATAAGATCCATAGTTTAGTCTTTCGGTTCAGATTCCCATGCATTATGAGCTTTTTGTTGTTGTTTTTTCACAGGAAAACACAGCAAGGGCAGATTTTAAATTAATGTAACAGTGCAAATGTTTTCAGAAAGAAAAACAAACAGAAGGTCCATTAAAGAACAGGGCAAACAAATAATAAGACAATTCACGACGCCTTTTGACATGTTAAGTCTTCTTTGGGCAAGATAACCAATATTCAGGAGAAAACGAAGAACGGACAGTCATTTATCTTCTCACATTCGGCGCAAGATTGGCGTTGACCTTAATGGGCAAAGATACAGGAGGTCGAAACGCGTCGTTTTGTCTGATAATCTGTTTGCCCCTGTTGTTTGGCGGATTTACTAATAAAACCTTTGAAACACGTGTTTCAATTGCTGCCTGCAGTCACCTCATTTTGAAACTTGTTGACTATTTGTCAGAGGCTGAAGAAACACAATTCATTGTGGTGTTCTTAAAATCTGGGGGAAAAGTCTGATGAGTACACTTTGCTTGTTAACTCCATTCCTTGTACATGTAAGACGTTGCAGTTCAGAGTGTCCGTAATGATTTCACTCTCACACTCAATGACAAACACTTTCTCAAGAGGTGAATCACTCTGTTTCACTTGTTTGGATCCTTGTCAAACTTATCACAAGGAACTTGATGAAGTCTTCACTGCTCTGTCCCATAGCGGCCACCGTCACTTCTCGTCTTGGATATTTGTTTTTATTCAAAACTTAGTTACCGCCAAGGACACAGACAAACAGAGCACAGGACTGGACTGTACTCTGTTTGTCTGTGACCTTGGCGGTAATTGACCCCTCTCTTTCCAAATGTTGCTTCATTGTCCGCTCTCAGTCACTCCCCTTTTGAAACTTTCTTCAAAACGTTCATTCATTTCTCTTCGCATGATGCGGCAGGATTTATCAAACTAAAATCAGAAATGAAAACGCGCACACGCGCTTTTGGTGTGTGTGTGTGTGTGTGTGTGTGTGTGTGTGTGTGTGTGTGTGTGTGTGTGTGTGTGTGTGTGTGTTGTTGTTGTTGTTGTTGTTGTTGTTGTTGTTGTTGTTGTCTTCAATTTAACGTCTATCCACATAGTGATATTAGACGGGTGATATATATATATATATATATATATATATATATATATATATATATATATATATATATATATAGATGAATATAATCATAGAGCCTAAAATGATTTTAAAAGTGCTCGACCCCTTGGGGAGCAACATTTGTCAATGATGTTAAAAAGGAAGGTTAAAACTCAAGGTTAAAACTCGACAAATTTGTTTCTAGCGGCGTTGCGCTGTCATCAGGATGATTTTTGTTTGCCCACCGCCGATGTTATATAGCGTGTGGGCTCACGTTTGCGGTTGTTAGCACGTGCGGGTTGGCTGCACGTGTTTTTTGGGGCTTTCAGGTTTTTGTTTTGGATGTGTTCACTAACAACGATTTCCATTTATGCCTGCAGTTGTTTACTATTTCTGTTTTGGTGTTTAAAGTTGCTAAGTGTGGTTTGCATAGTATTAACCATTTTTCAGTTAAACATAGGTTGCACCTTTTTTAAACATTGCTGTATGGTGATGCTCTTTTTATGATTTTCCAGGATATATTGTAGCTTGTTTTTGCGTCTTTAAGTTTCCAGATATATTTGCTCAGTTCTGTTTGGTTTTTATATTTTTCTTTATTGAATGACTGTTTGTGGTTTGCATATCTGGTTTTGAAGTGGTTTTCAGTGATCCCTATGTATGTTTCTTTTTCATTTTCTGATGTTACAGTAGCCTGGTATACAATGTTGTTGTGGAGACATTTATTGTTTAGTGGGCACTGCTCCTTTCTCGTGCAATTGCAAGATTTCCTTTCTTCACCCTTCTTTGCTGTGTTGATTTTCATTTTATTGGATGCGTCAATCAGGTTTTTGAGGTTGGGCATACATGAGTACGATAGTTTGACAGTGTTTTTGTTAAATATTTTGGACAGTTTGTGCTCTTTTGGAAATGAAGTTGCTAGGATTTTGAAGAATTCTTTCCCTATGTTTGTTTTGAGTTTCCCGTCGTATGGGGGGTTATACCATATGATTTTTCTTTTCCTATTTTTCTTGCTTTTATTTGTGTTGTTGTCAGGGTTGTATTGTAGTTTGTAATTGTATCCACTTGTTTGTAGTGCCTCCTGGTATTCCACTGCTGCATTGTTGAACACTCTCTCATTGCATGACAGGTTTGATAGTCTCTTGTTTATGCCATGGGGTATGGTCTTTAATACAGATGGTGGATGGTTACTTTTGGTGTGTACATAAAGGGGTGTATCGTTGGGTTTCTTGTATGGTTTATATATATGGTTGTTGAGATCCAGTGTTATGTCTAAGTAGTTCACTACCTTTTTGTTTGCTTCAATGGTGATCTTTAAGTTGTGGTTTTGGAAGATTTTGCATAGTTCTTTCTTCTGTTTTCGATGGTTCTTGGGTTGTTTGTTAGTGCAGCAAGGCCATCGTCTCTGTACAGTCCGACTTGTTTTCCGAGTTTTTTCTTGATGTTGGACAGCATGAATAGTCCGACCAGTTCACATGTTTCTGCACCATCATATGAACCCATGGTTACGTCGAATGTTGAGTTTCTGTTGGTTTTCCTGATCCAGGTTTCATTTCTGCTGTGTAGTAATGTTTTCTTGGTGTGGAGAATGATTTCCATTTCTGACCCTGTTATGTCTGTGTGGTTACTGGCAAACTTCAGGGCTTTGGAGAGTAGTTCCTCATCTATGGATGGGTAAAAGTCTACTATGTCAAATGTGATAAATTGGCAAAATAAGCAAGAAAATTCTGGAAAAAATAACAAAGGACATAAAATCAAACTCTGATTACAACCTCTGGAAGAACACATACGAAGTTATCCAATGGTTCAAAAAACTCAATAAACAAAGTAATACAGTATTTATCACATTTGACATAGTAGACTTTTACCCATCCATAGATGAGGAACTACTCTCCAAAGCCCTGAAGTTTGCCAGTAACCACACAGACATAACAGGGTCAGAAATGGAAATCATTCTCCACACCAAGAAAACATTACTACACAGCAGAAATGAAACCTGGATCAGGAAAACCAACAGAAACTCAACATTCGACGTAACCATGGGTTCATATGATGGTGCAGAAACATGTGAACTGGTCGGACTATTCATGCTGTCCAACATCAAGAAAAAACTCGGAAAACAAGTCGGACTGTACAGAGACGATGGCCTTGCTGCACTAACAAACAACCCAAGAACCATCGAAAACAAGAAGAAAGAACTATGCAAAATCTTCCAAAACCACAACTTAAAGATCACCATTGAAGCAAACAAAAAGGTAGTGAACTACTTAGACATAACACTGGATCTCAACAACCATATATATAAACCATACAAGAAACCCAACGATACACCCCTTTATGTACACACCAAAAGTAACCATCCACCATCTGTATTAAAGACCATACCCATGGCATAAACAAGAGACTATCAAACCTGTCATGCAATGAGAGAGTGTTCAACAATGCAGCAGTGGAATACCAGGAGGCACTACAAACAAGTGGATACAATTACAAACTACAATACAACCCGGACAACAACACAAATAAAAGCAAGAAAAATAGGAAAAGAAAAATCATATGGTATAACCCCCCATACGACGGGAAACTCAAAACAAACATAGGGAAAGAATTCTTCAAAATCCTAGCAACTTCATTTCCAAAAGAGCACAAACTGTCCAAAATATTTAACAAAAACACTGTCAAACTATCGTACTCATGTATGCCCAACCTCAAAAACCTGATTGACGCATCCAATAAAATGAAAATCAACACAGCAAAGAAGGGTGAAGAAAGGAAATCTTGCAATTGCACGAGAAAGGAGCAGTGCCCACTAAACAATAAATGTCTCCACAACAACATTGTATACCAGGCTACTGTAACATCAGAAAATGAAAAAGAAACATACATAGGGATCACTGAAAACCACTTCAAAACCAGATATGCAAACCACAAACAGTCATTCAATAAAGAAAAATATAAAAACCAAACAGAACTGAGCAAATATATCTGGAAACTTAAAGACGCAAAAACAAGCTACAATATATCCTGGAAAATCATAAAAGAGCATCACCATACAGCAATGTTTCAAAAAGGTGCAACCTATGTTTAACTGAAAAATGGTTAATACTATGCAAACCACACTTAGCAACTTTAAACACCAAAACAGAAATAGTAAACAACTGCAGGCATAAATGGAAATCGTTGTTAGTGAACACATCCAAAACAAAAACCTGAAAGCCCCAAAAAACACGTGCAGCCAACCCGCACGTGCTAACAACCGCAAACGTGAGCCCACACGCTATATAACATCGGCGGTGGGCAAACAAAAATCATCCTGATGACAGCGCAACGCCGCTAGAAACAAATTTGTCGAGTTTTAACCTTGAGTTTTAACCTTCCTTTTTAACATCATTGACAGATATATATTATATATATATATATATATATTATATATATATATATATATATATATATATATATATATATATCAGCCGTGTCTCCTGATACAACTCTAGGCTGTGGTGTTTCCATTTGATGCCAAGGGAGCACAGACAATATCAGCCGTGTCTCCCTGATGAATCTGATCCAGTGGACGAAAGGCCTAGGTGCAGGCGATTTGAATGGTTCTGACATCTTCATAGATTAAAATGGTTTCCATTTGCTGTTAGCGAAGGATTTTATTTTTGAGTCATGGATTTTGTTCATTCTTGTTTTTTTTTCCTTCCCACAAGCCCCAAACATTTTTAAATTAAACACGTGCAATGTCATTTATGTGACGACGGAGGAGTTGTTGGCCTTCACTTGTTTTCCCACTCTACAGAATTGTTCAAAATATCATTGTTTGGTCAGTCAGTGGGAAATTGTTCAACATAGTATTGTTTGGTCAGTCAGTGGGAAATTGTTCAACATAGTATTGTTTGGTCAGTCAGTGGGAAATTGTTCAACATACCATTGTTTGGTCAGTGAGTGGGAAATTGTTCAACATATCATTGTTTGGTCAGTCAGTGGGAAATTGTTCAACATGAAATTATTGCCTGGTCAGTCAGTGGGAAATTGTTCAACATATTATTGTTTGGTCAGTCAGTGGGAAATTGTTCAACATATTGTTTGGTCAGTCAGTGGGAAATTGTTCAACATATCATTGTTTGGTCAGTCAGTGGGAAATTGTTCAACATGAAATTATTGCCTGGTCAGTCAGTGGGAAATTGTTCAACATATCATTGTTTGGTCAGTCAGTGGGAAATTGTTCAACATAGTATTGTTTGGTCAGTCAGTGGGAAATTGTTCAACATAGTATTGTTTGGTCAGTCAGTGGGAAATTGTTCAACATAGTATTGTTTGGTCAGTCAGTGGGAAATTGTTCAACATAGTATTGTTTGGTCAGTCAGTGGGAAGTGGCAGCTCTTAGGAGATCCAAGTAAAGGCTGTTCTGCACAATTCTTAGCTGCTGTCAGTACCCACGTGACTGACAATGCTTGGTTTATCACATAGTACAGCTGATCACTCTGACTGTTCACACGTGTTTGTCTCCCTTGCATCCTTGATGGATTCTCAACCATAGGCTCAAAGATTTATGTCTACACGCTACACTGCTTAAATAATGGTTTTATTTCTTTAGCAACCTACGTGCTTACCGCACTGTGCAACGATGACAGCACGCCATCTGACTGCATTGCTGGAACTCTAGTCTGTTGACAACACTCCATCTGACTGCATTGCTGGAACTCTAGTCTGTTGACAGCACTCCATCTGACTGCATTGCTGGAACTCTCGTCTGTTGACAGCACTCCATCTGACTGCATTGCTGGAACTCTAGTCTGTTGACAGCACTCCATCTGACTGCATTGCTGGAACTCTAGTCTGTTGACAGCACTCCATCTGACTGCATTGCTGGAACTCTAGTCTGTTGACAACAATCCATCTATATCTGACTGCATTGCTGGAACTCTAGTCTGTTGACAACACTCCATCTGACTGCATTGCTGGAACTCTAGTCTGTTGACAGCACTCCATCTGACTGCATTGCTGGAACTCTAGTCTGTTGACAGCACTCCATCTGACTGCATTGCTGGAACTCTAGTCTGTTGACAGCACTCCATCTGACTGCATTGCTGGAACTCTAGTCTGTTTAGATTTAGGAGTCATTATGTTTTTTTTTCAATCCTCAAAGACAGAGAATTTCGATTTAGCAATGAAACGTTGAAACACAACAAGCAGCAAACCGTCAGATTCCAGTTTCTCCCAAACCAATAAACAAAGAAATAGTTAAGAACGAATAAGGTTACTTGTCAAGAAATCAGAGAACGATTATTTATACCACACAGCTACTACGATACATAAGTATTGCGCCAGTTAGGGACACCATTACATATATCACGGGTTATGCACATTCAAAACGAATTATAAAAAAAAAACACCTATATTTTCCTTTATCATTGAGTAAATTGAGGGGACATTATGTTTCATAAAATGCATAGCAACTGTTAAAATTAAAAGTGGAACTGCCATGCCCGTGGAATATATCATGAGAATCATTGGCAGTTCTATTCAGATCACCAGTCAAAATGCTACGCACATCAGTCATCGGTTAAATTTCTCGGCTCGTGTAGCCTTTATTTTACGTTTCCTTTGAAAGGTAAACCAATCGAGCTGTGTGCACGTGGGACATTGCAAAAAAGTGTTACTAGGGACACACCTCGATTGGAAAGAAAACGGTAAGGTGGGGCACAGGCGTGGAAAGAAAACGGTAAGGTGGGGCACAGGCGTGGAAAGAAAACGGTAAGGTGGGGCACAGACGTGTGTGAGGACTCCAGGGTTAAACACGTTTCCCTCACCGTCTTTGCTGCCTAGCCAGTTGAAAAGTCCTGTTAGTCACTTCATTAGTGTGAGCCCCAAACAATTTCAAAATTTTGATGTGTCGTGTGTTTTGTTCTTCCTTTATATATCATTTGAAAAATTGTAAAAGATACTGAACGTTTTAAGAATTGAAAAGTCATGTCGCTAGTCACCTCTCTTCCAAACGTACATAAGAACAGAATCTTCCAGGCGGGCTGCTTGCTGTGCAGACCCGTTGACCCCTTAGCAGTGCCCAGCCTGCCCTCCTGTCGCTACAGTGCCCAGCCTGCCCTCCTGTCGCTGCTGTGCCCAGCCTGCCCTCCTGTCGCTGCTGTGCCCAGCCTGCCCTCCTGTCGCTGCTGTGCCCAGCCTGCCCCTGTCGCTGCTGTGCCCAGCCTGCCTCCTGTCGCTGCTGTGCCAGCCTGCCCTCCTGTCGCTGCAGTGCCCAGCCTGCCCTCCTGTCGCTGCTGAAGGAGCAGTGTAGCTGCTGCTGGTAGTGAGCTATGGCAACACGCCACCTGGACGTTGGGTGTCACACTGCTGGGGCGTGGTTCCTGGGTTTTCTTCTGCTCCCAAGGGAGCATCAGTGCTGCTGGATGAGAATGGAAGATAGTATCACTAAGAGAAATGGGGACAAGAGTGAAAGACGGCGCTGTTGTAAGGTGAACAGTGACAGCCCTTGGGAGTGAAACATTTGACTCATTTTTCAATGCGATGTGTGTGCTCCAAAACATTTCTGGGATCTTAAATTCTTCAGCTAGAGAGCCCTCTGGTATCCAAAATGATGTTTGAAGAATTGCTAGCGGACACGTGAGGAAAAAAGCATTTCCTAATTCATAATTAAGTATCTATGGTCTTGGTGGAACGATTTTTTTTTCTCAAGGGATGAGGGGTGAAGGGGAGTGGAAGGGAGAGGGGGTGGGTGGAAATTTGGCCAGTGGATAAATGATGTTGCCCTGTTTAGGTGCCTATGCTCTTCCGAGAGAGAGAGGGGAGGTGGGGGAGGAGGGCTTGTGTTTTCCTGCCTGTTCTTGTTCAGGGGAGTTATTCCTCAGCAAAGCAGATCGGAGAACATTATTGTTTCTATTTCCTTCTGTCTCCATCTCAAGGACATACACAATTGGCCCGGGCCCTTTGCCTTGCTGTCGTCATCTTCCCCTTTTTTGTTTTGATACTAGTGTGAGTTTGGTGGAGGAACCGTTTGCTCTGAGGAAATGTTTGCTCTCGGTATCTAATGATTTGTTTTATCTATTCATTTATTTGTTTATTTATTTTGCATACTTATTTTACATATCTATTTATATCTTACTTGATGAGACTTATTTTAGTGAAATATAACTATCAGTCCTGCCACTCCTAGTGTAGTATCTGCATTTTGGCCAGGTGCGTAAGACATGCTTATGTTGTCATCGTCGTCGTCATCGTGGTTGGTGTTGTTGTTGTTGTTGCTGTTGCTGCTGCTGCTGCTGCTGCTGCTGCTGCTGCTGCTGTTGTTGTTGTTGTTCTTGTTGTTGTCGTTTCACACACTCATACAAACTGGCTGTCAAGATCAAGCACACAATCAGAAACAGATTCTTAGAAAAAAACTATAGCATTGTCAACATCAAAAAAGAAACTATAGCATTGTCAACATCAAAAAAGAAACTATAGCATTGTCAACATCAAACTCATTAGAGCTTGGAAGAATTTCGAGCAGCACATGTGAGCAGACATAGAGACCATCCTCTTTCCCACCAAAGCCCTGCCGATCCGTTGACCTGCAGAGACCATCCTCTTCCCCACCAAAGCCCTGCCGATCCGTTGACCTGCAGAAATCAGGCAGAACGTACAAAGCAGTGAGTTCTAAAATAAGAGAGAGAGGAGAGAGAGAGAGAGAGAGAGAGGGAGGAGAGAGAGAGAGAGAGAGAGAGAGAGAGAGAGAGAGAGAGAGAGAGAGGAGAGAGAGAGAGAGAGAGGGCGTACTTTCGTTTGGGTACGCCATTGCATTACTGGGTAAGACGTGTTTCCGGTTTGAAATAAAACACCAGGGGGCGCAAAAAGTATGGGCCCAACATGGCGACTTACTAACGTATTTTCCTGGTGAGTCTCTTTGTATGCTTGATGGACATATCTCCTTCGTGTGGTATTGGTACTGACTGACTGGTAGTTTTCACGTGTTAGGCGGGAATCAAAAAAAAAAAAAAGAAAAAAGAAAAAAAGGGAACATGGCATAAGGAATAAGACCCCCAGATAAATTCAATTTCAAAGAGCCAGGCTCTTCGGCTCAGTGGAAAGACCAGTTCAAAGATGCAGGCTCATCACTGTGCTGATTGAGGAATCGGGGGGAATTCAGGTAGCCACCCTTCCATACCTAATGGGATCCGAGCGATGCATTAAAGCCACAACCTGTTTATCTAAAAAAAAATGTGCTTGGGCTTTTTCATATTTTTAGGTGTATTAATACAGTCTGTTTAACATGCTGAAACATGGTTATGAAACATTTATCAGTTTTTGGTTGACAGCAAAGAAACAGTCGTTGTCCTGTCCGCATCCAACCAGATTCTGCATGCCACAAATGAACAGCCAGCAGTCACAGACTGTGGTCTGAAATGTGCCATACAGTGGGACAGTTTGTCCGTGCCACAGGTGGCTAGAGCCATAGAAGACTGTTGTATTCCAAAGTATTACCGCAAACTGATAGGAATGTACCAGGCCACAAGTCACTATCCCGTAGCTGATCAGTTGTGGCCTGAGAATTTCAGCTGTTAAGGTCTAACTGTTGTGTGTCACAACTATCTAAGTCCTGTGAATTAGTTGTACTTCAAAATTCTGGGAAGATGAAAGCCTTTCTTTTCAGACCAAGAGTGTTTACTTTTTAAGATTGCGTAATTCTGTGGTTTCCATTTGAGTATTTTTTAACCCTCATTTGTACAGCTTTAGAACACCGTCTAGTGTTTGTTTTTCCCAAGTTTGGAAGTTCTGCGTGCAGAGGTGTAATTTTTAGAGACCTGTGAAATCTTCAAGTGGCCATTTCTCAAAATGACGTTTTTCAAGATAGACGGTTGTGGCTCTAACGCATCGCGAGGCTGACCGTGCTTTCAATCAATTGACACTGGACAACATCCCGCTCACTGACACTCAAAAGAAAAATTATACAGACGTAGAGAAAGCCTTTACACAATATTTTGTGCCCCAAAGAAATGTAATTCATGAGCGAGCCATCTTCCACAAGCATAACCAACTGACAGGCGAGACCTTGGAAGAATGTGTTAGGGCACTGTATGATCTAGAGGAAACCGCTGACTTTCCAGACAAAGAGGACACGATTAGGGATAGGCTGGCCCTGGGCGTACACGACCCACAGCTGTCCGAAAAACTGCAGATTGAAGCCAATCTAAGCCTCCCAAAAGCCATAGCAATCGCTCGTCAGCATGTGCTCGTTAAAACCCAACTACAGACACCGCCATTTCAGCGAAGAGGACTGCGACGTTGCTTTCCTGCAGAGAGGTAGGGGCAGAGGCCAACAGTGGTGTAGAGGTAGCCAGTGTACTAGAGGACAACCCGCATCACGCATAAGCAATGGAGCACGTAGGGGAGGAAAGAGGGACACCATGGTCCTGACTGCATGCTCTGTGCAAGCACTCATGCGCAAGAAGAAGTCGGCCTACAACAGACAATGTAGGAAATGTGGAGAAGGAATCACTTTGCAAGGTCAAAAATGGGCATGTAAGCTTTCTCAATGCAGTAGAAAGAGAGGAGGGACGACATGAGGAGTATGACGAAGAAGACCTAGACGAGGCGTTCCTCATGTCCGCAACGGGAAGAAAAACACGGGAGCATGGACTGTGGATGTCAACCTTCACAACAAACGCACTACGTTCAAAATTGACACGGAAACAGACGTCTCTGTCATTCCTGTCTCTCTGTACAACGCCATGAAGCCCAAGCCAACAATTGTTCCAACAAGAACCGTGTTGAGAAGCCCAGGGGGAGTGTGGACTGCAAAGGGGCAATCAGAATCGACCCAAAGGTTGGGGCAAAGGCGTGCAGCTTGAAGTTGTATGTTGTGGACGCAGAGACAGACTGCCTTCTAGGGCGAGAAGCAGCAGCGAGGCGAGAGCTCGTCAAGAGAATAGAACAGAAGCAGCGAGGTGAGAGCTCGTCAAGGAATAGACCAGAAGCAGCAGCGAGGCGAGAGCTCGTCAAGGGAATAGACACAGAAGAAGCAGCAAGGCGAGAGCTCGTCAAGGGAATAGACAAGAAGCAGCAGCGAGGTGAGAGCTCGTCAAGGGAATAGACACAGAAGCAGCAGCGAGGCGAGAGCTCGTCAAGGGAATAGACACAGAAGAAGCAGCAAGGCGAGAGCTCGTCAAGGAATAGACACAGAAGCAGCAGCGAGGCGAGAGCTCGTCAAGGGAACAGACACAGAAGAAGCAGCAAGGCGAGAGCTCGTCAAGGGAATAGACACAGAAGCAGCAGCGATGCGAGAGCTCGTCAAGAGAATAGACACAGCCGGCAAGGAGGAAGAGCTGTTTTCAGGACTGAGCAGTGAACCAGTCAGGTTTGTTCTGATCCACATAACACTCAGAGAAGGCGCGCAGCCATACTCTGTCATGACGGCAAGATGGGTTCCGATTCCGCGAGTCGAGAAGGTCAAAGCAGAACTTGACAGAATGAAGACTAGTGGCATAAGTGAAGAGGTGACCAAACCAACAGGCTGGTGTGCACCCAAGGTACCAGTTGTGAAGCCTTAAGGAGCAATTAGGATCTACACAGATTTCAAGAGACTGAACCAGGCTGTCAAGCGAGAGAGCTACATGGCGCCCACTTTCTTCACAAACTGAAAGATGCCAATGTCTTTTGCAAACTTGACGTAGCCCAATGATTCTACCAGATCCCACTAGATCCTGTCACAGCGGAGCTGACCACGTTCATCACGCCGTGTGGCCATTTCTATTATAAAAGGCTGCCATTCGCCCTGGAGATCTTCCAGAGAGTCAAGAAAGGGATCTTGAGAGATGAGACCAACGTCCTTGTTACATAGATGACATTCATTCTGGTCTTCGGAGAGATGTGGGAAGAACATGACCGCCAGAAGGACCGGGTTATAAAGGAACGTAAAGCAGCGAACTTGAAGTTGAACAGAGACAAATGCGAATTCAAGACAGAGGTGCAGTTCCCTGGGCACAAGACAGAGGTGCAGTCCCCTGGGCACAGAAGAGGTGCAGTTCCTGGGCACAAGATCAGCCAGAAAGGTACAGCACCAGACCGTCGAGGTGCGCGCGATCCTAGAAATACCAGATCCAACAAACCTTCCAGAGCTCAGACGCTTCATGGGGATGGTGAACTACCGGGGAGATACCTGCCCAACTTGACAACTTTGAAAACCATCATTGAGCTGTTGGAGAAGGATCGAGGATGGACCTGGGGACCGGCACAGTCGAAAGCAGCGACCAGGGTCCGAGAGATGCTGACAGAAGCCCCAACCTTGGCATTCTTTGACACATACAAGGTGACAACCATCAGTGCTGACGCCAGCAGCTACGGCCTAAGGGCAGTGCTCCTACAGGAACATCAGATGCTACGGCTAGGGGCAGTGCTCCTACAGGACATCCAGATGCTACGCCTAGGGGCAGTGCTCCTACAGGAACATCAGCAGCTACGGCCTAGGGGCAGTGTCCTACAGGAACATCAGATGTATTAAGGTCAGTGCCATTGCATCCAGGACTCTAACCAATGCTGGGAAGAGGTACGCGCAAATTGAAAACGAATGTCTGGCAACAACATGGCGTTGTGAGAAATTCAAAAGATACCTGAAGAGCTATCGCAGTTTCAGATCTCACAGATCACAAACGCGGTGCTTTGACAACTCAAAAGAGCTCTCAGACACGCCGTTCAGGTGCCGAGATTGTTGCTGAGGTTAATTAGGTTCAACCTGAAAGCAGAACATGTTCCAGGGAAAACCATGCATGTAGTCGACGCACTGTCCAGAAACCCAGTTGATGCAGAAGAAGACTCCTCACACGCAGACGTCCAAGCGCACATTAATGAGATCATGACATCATGGCCACTGAGAGATTCCAGACTGAAAGAAATCAGAGAGGAGAGCCTCCAAGACGTGAACCTGCAAGCTGCCATGCAGTACAGAGAGGAGAGCCTCCAAGACGTGAACCTGCAAGCTGCCATGCAGTACAGAGAGCCTCCAAGACGTGAACCTGCAAGCTGCCATGCAGTACAGAGAGCCTCCAAGACGTGAACCTGCAAGCTGCCATGCAGTACAGAGAGCCTCCAAGACGTGAACCTGCAAGCCGCCATGCAGTACAGAGAGCCTCCAAGACGTGAACCTGCAAGCTGCCATGCAGTACAGAGAGCCTCCAAGACGTGAACCTGCAAGCTGCCATGCAGTACAGAGAGCCTCCAAGACGTGAACCTGCAAGCTGCCATGCAGTACAGAGAGCCTCCAAGACGTGAACCAGCAAGCTGCCATGCAGTACAGAGAGGAGAGCCTCCAAGACGTGAACCTGCAAGCTGCAATGCAGTACAGAGAGCCTCCAAGACGTGAACCTGCAAGCCGCCATGCAGTACAGAGAGCCTCCAAGACGTGAACTGCAAGCTGCAATGCAGTACAGAGAGCCTCCAAGACGTGAACTGCAAGCCGCCATGCAGTACAGAGAGCCTCCAAGACGTGAACCTGCAAGCTGCCATGCAGTACAGAGAGCCTCCAAGACGTGAACCTGCAAGCTGCCATGCAGTACAGAGAGGAGAGCCTCAAGACGTGAACCTGCAAGCTGCCATGCAGTACAGAGAGCCTCCAAGACGTGAACCTGCAAGCTGCCATGCAGTACAGAGAGCCTCCAAGACGTGAACCTGCAAGCTGCCATGCAGTCACAGAGCCTCCATGACGTGAACCTGCAAGCTGCCATGCAGTACAGATAGCCTCCAAGACGTGAACCTGCAAGCCGCCATGCAGTACAAGAGGCCTCCAAGACGTGAACCTGCAAGCCATGCAATACACTATCAACGGTTGGCTGGAGAACAAGGCGGATGTACAGCTAGTGCTAGGGACTTGTTTGTCTCGACATGAACTCAGTGTCTGTGAGAGACTATTGATCCGCGGAGACAGAATAGTGATTCCCTATTCAATGGGAGACGAAATGCTAGAGAGAATCCACGATGGGCACTTGGGAATTGTAAAGTGTAGAGAGAGGGCAAAGCAAGGCATGTGGTGGCCGAAGATAGCGGAAGACATCTGGCAGGCAGCGTCAAAGTGCAGTTAGTGTCTAGAGAAGCAGCCTTCTCAGAGGCTAAAGTGCAGTTAGTGTCTAGAGAAGCAGCCTTTTCAGAGGGCTGAGAACCGTCATAGTGTCCAGAGAAGCAGCCTTCTCAGAGGGCTAAAGTGCATTAGTGTCTAGAGAAGCAGCCTTTTCAGAGGGCTGAACCGCTCATAGTGTCTAGAGAAGCAGCTTCTCAGAGGGCTAAAGTGCATTAGTGTCTAGAGAAGCAGCCTTTTCAGAGGGCTGAACCGTCATAGTGTCTAGAGAAGCAGCCTTCTCAGGGGCTAGAGTGCGGTCAGTGTCTAGAGAAGCAGCTTCTCAGAGAGCTGAACCATTCATAGTGTCTAGAGAAGCAGCCTTTCAGAGGGCTAAAGTGCATTAGTGTCTAGAGAAGCAGCCTTCTCCGAGGACTGAACCGTTCACAGTGTCTAGAGAAGCAGCCTTCTCAGAGGGCTAAAGTGCGGTTAGTGTCTAGAGAAACAGCCTTCTCAGAGGGCTAAAGTGCATTAGTGTCTAGAGAAACAGCCTTCTCAGAGGGCTAAAGTGCAGTTAGTGTCTAGAGAAGCAGCCTTCTCAGAGGGCTAAAGTGCAGTTAGTGTCTAGAGAAGCAGCCTTCTCAGAGGGTTGAACCGCTCATGCCGTGTGACCCGCCAGAGAGACCGTACCAGCGAGTGAGTGCAATCATTTGCGAAGTTGACAAGGCACACTATTCGTCACAGTAGACTGCTGCTCAAGATACCTAGACATTGCCTAGCTGCCAAACCTAACTGTGAAGGTGGTAGTGGGGGAAAAAAACCTGCTTCGCACAACATGGGATCCCAGAAACTGTAGTGACGGACAACGGAACACAATTCCCATCTGATGAATTCAAACAGTTTGCAAGAAACTGGAATTTCTGTCACACGACCTACTACCCACAAGCCAACGGACAGGCAGAAAGCGCGGTGAAGATCGCGAAGGGAATCCTGAAGCAGACTGACCCCTTCCTCGCTCTTCTGTCATATAGGTCAACACCCATCCCAGCTTTGGGAGCCAGCCCAGCAGAGCTGGCTAATGGAAAGAAGTTCCGCACCACGTTCCCAGTCCTTCCCAAAACCCTTGTCCCCTGTTCCGTTGAGCCTACGTCGGTGCGCGCTCGGGATATTCTGGCCAAACAGCGCCAGAAGTAGGCATACGATGCGCGCCATGGGGATCCAGCCTCTTAAGGATCTCAGCCCAGGCCAACAGTTCGTCGTCAAACTGGACGATAAAAACGGCTGGAAGCTGCCTGGAGAGGTGCCGCATCAGCATGCGCCACGGTCCTACATCGTCCAGACGCCATGGGGGAAGCTGCGACACAACCGTCGACACCTCCGTCCGGATAACGAGGCAGACCAGCAGACGATGGAGCCACTGCACATCTGGCAGACATCGCCGTCGCCTATGGGTCATCGCCCCCGTGACGGACTGGAGCTAGCGTCCACATGGCCGCCAGGTGGACAACCATGCCCACTACCCCCAGTGACTCAGTAGGGGTCCTGTCAGGGGACTCCAGGACCCCCCTGTACCAGCATCTCCTACACTCTCCCCTTCACCACGGGGCAGGAGATTATCTCCTACACTCTCCCCTTCACCACGGTGGCAGGAGATTATCTCCTACTCTCTCCCCTTCACCACGGGGGCAGGAGATTATCTCCTACACTCTCCCCTTCACCACGGGGCAGGAGATTATCTCCTACACTCTCCCCTTCACCACGGGGTCAGGAGATTATCTCCTACACTCTCCCCTTCACCACGGGGGCAGGATATTATCTCCTACACTCTCCCCTTTACCACGGGGGCAGGATATTATCTCCTACACTTCCCCTTTACCACGGGGGCAGGAGATTATCTCCTACACTCTCCCCTTCACCACGGGGCAGGAGATTATCTCCTACACTCTCCCCTTCACCACGGGGCAGGAGATTATCTCCTACACTCTCCCCTTCACCACGGGGCAGGAGATTATCTCCGACACTCTCCCCTTCACCACGGGGCAGGATATTATCTCCTACACTCTCCCATTTACCACGGGGGCAGGAGATTATCTCCTACACTCTCCCCTTCACCACGGGGGCAGGAGATTATCTCCTACACTCTCCCCTTCACCTTGGGACAGGAGATTTACAAACGCCTCATCAGCAGCCGTCGCCTCTTCGTGTCTCCAGATCCGGCCGACAGATTCCGACGACCGGCAAGTAACGCTGAACTTTGAAGCTGCAAATTTGTGTGGTAGATAAAAATGCAAGCGCCTTTGTGTGTGTGGTGTGTGTGTGTGTGTGTGTGTGTGTGTGTGTGTGTGTGTGTGTGTGTGTGTGTGTGTGTGTGTGTGTGTGTGTGTGTGTGTGTGTGTGTGTGGTGTGTTGTGTACGTGCGCGCACGCGTGCGTTTTGTGTATATATGTGTGTGCGTGTGTGTGTGTGCGCGCGCGCGCGCGTGCGTGCACGTGTGTGTGTGTGTGTGTGTGTGGTGTGTGTGTGTGTGTGTGTGTGTGTGTGTGTGTGTGTGTGTGCGTAGGGAGGGGGTATGAAATGTCCTTGATCAAATTGTATCTGGGTATAAAGTGGCTCGCGCTATTGTCAAGTCTAGGGTATCAATCCTGGGGTATAAAGCGGCCCACAAGGTGTAGAATGGCCAAGGCCATTTCATATCTAGGTGCGTGCGTGCGTGCGTGCGTGTGTGCGTGCGTGCGTGCGTGCGTGTGGTGTGTGTGAAATTGTCAGCGTGCTCCTCTGAAGCATGCCTGCCTATCCTGCGAACAACAAATGTCACCGTTGCAGTGAGAACGGCAGAATAACTGGACTAGGTGTGACTGAGGTGATTATTATAAGAGGCGTGAATAAAAAGCATTGGTCAGACCTGTAAGCTTGCCGGACACGGCATGTATCACACCATGAGTCCCTGTCCAAGGCCAACCTACAGGGTCCAGTGGAAGGTTGTGTGCCCAGAGACGGACAAACATGAGGGACTGGACTTCTCACAACACCATGACCCCTGTCCAAGGCCAACCTACAGGTCCAGTGGAGGTGTGTGTCCCAGAGACGGACAAACATGAGGGATTGGACTTCTCACAACAATTCATTCCTGGCTCAGCATGCTTGTAGGGGGGACACGTTAACACATCGGGAATACATCTAGAAAGGAACGTTTTGAGACACGGGGAATGCATCCAGAAAGAATGTTTTAAACATGGGGAATGTATCCAGACAGTATGTTTTGAAACATGTAGAATATATCCAGATATGAATTTTTTGAACACATTGGAATACATCCAAACAGGAACGTTTTGACATTGAGGGAAATATCCAGACAGAACGTGCTGACAGACGGGGAATTTTTCCAGAAAGGAACGTGTTTACACATGGGCAATATATCCAAACAGGGACGTTTTGACACACCGTAAATATATCCAGGCACGAACGCATTGGGGGATATATGCAGATAGGAATGTTTGACACATGGGAATATAATTATCCAGGTAGGAACATTTTGACCCACTGGGAATATTTCCAGATAGAAACGCATGGGAATATATCCAGAGTGGAACGTTTTAATTCACGGGGAATACATTCCTGCATCTATAACCAAAAACAAAAACACAACAACAACAACAAACAACAAAACTCCTGGATAAGATTTGATGGGTTGCAACAAGCATACAGCAATTTGAACGTGCGTGTGCATTTCTCTGTGTGTGCGTGAGTGCGTCAATGCGTGCGTGCTTGCGTGTGCGCATGTCAGTGTTTGTGTTCGTTTTTGCATGAAAACATGTACGTGTGTGTGTGGTGTGTGTGTGTGTGTTGTGTGTGTGTGTGTGTGTGTGTGTGTGTGTGTGTGTGTGTGTGTGTGTGTGTGTGTGTTGTGTGTGTGTGTGTGTGTGTGTGTGCGCGCGCGCGTGCGCGTGCGTGCGTGCGTGCGTGCGTGCGTGCGTGCGTGCGTGTGTGTGTGTGTGTGTGGTGTGTGTGTGTGTGTGCGCTTGATCATGGTGACATCCGGACTGAAAATGGCATGGAAGGATAAGATCTCATGGAAACACCACAGACTCTTAAATGGAAATCATAATATAGTCCCATCTTCCTGTATTATGGCATGCCATGGACCATCTCAGTGAATCTGAGAGTAAAAAATCAAGATGTGGAAATGAGGTGTGAACGCACGAAACGGAACATCAGACATTGTTGACATATAACCAGTCACAGAGGATCACACGAACATCAGACATGCTGATCATATAACCAATCACAAAGGATCTCACCAAGTTTCACTGACGTCAGACAGAGGCGGAAAACAGCACTGGTATGGCCATGTAACAAGATTCTGTCACCTTGCTGAAACACACCTCCGGGGAATAGTTGAAGGAAGGAGATGCAAAAAGAAGACACAAAAGGACTGACAACATTGCAGAATGAACATGGAAACCATGTGTAGGCATTCTGGCCTTGGCTTTCAACCGACAGAACTGGAGGAACCGGCGCAGTATTCTGCCATTCTATTCTAGTCCTATCGGCGGTACTTCTGTCGCGCCAATTCGCACGATCGTGGTAACAGACCCGCCTCTACGTGTTTTATCGTTCACTGTCTCGATTAGACAAATGCCTGCCTACCTGGGTACAACCAATTAAAGAGTCACAGACTGGTGCCACATTCAGCCGTTTCCATGGCATTCAGTACAAACACCACTCACTCACGTTCCACCCTTTCCCTCTCAGTATGCATGTTGTACATACACGTGTTAACCATTTGTGCCACATTTTGCTGGTGCGAAAGCTGCATCACAGTGTTGGTCTGCATGCTGTTTGAACATACATAACAGCCATTTTGATATGAAATGTAGAAATATTGACATTGAACATGTCTCTTTTTAGGGCGGTGGGTCGAGAGGGTAGTGGTTTTCCATAACATCAAACAAGAAAGATACATACTTTTTTTCTCATTTCTTTAAATTTCAAATGGAGTGACTGAAGGGCGGCGAACGAAGCAAGATCAGGAATAGAGTTTTAGAACTTACCGCCAATGACATTGACAAACAAAGCACAAGACAAGACACGATGCATTTCAACCACTTGGGTCTTCATCAGGCGAAAAAAATAAATCACATTTAACATGTGGGACAGTACAAACTACGAAAACAAAAAAGGGGAATGAAAAATGACTTATCCGTAATTCTTCATGAAGGCGGAAATGACATGAGGCCAGGGGGATATGGGAGAGGAAACAGAGGGGGGGGGGGGGGGGGGGGGGGGGGGTGGGGGGGGGGGAGGGGGGGGGGGGGGGGGGTTGGGGGCGTCAGGGGAGGTGTGTGTGTGTGATATGATAGGGTTGTGTGTCTAGTTTATTAGGATGGTATGATAATCTTTGTGATGGTTGTGGTAATGGTGGATAGATAATGATAAAAAAAAAAAAAAAAAAAAAACAAAAAAAAAAGGGAGAGAAGAAAGGTGTGTGTGGGGGGATTTAAGGGGAAGGATCAAAACAAAATTAAGATTAGATAGATGGAGGGTTGCTGTAACTACTGTATGAGTGAGTGAAGAGGATGTGGTGGTGGTGTATGTAAGTGTGTGTGTATGTGTGTGTGTATGTGTGTGTGTTGGTAGGGGATATTGCCAACTTGAAGGAAGAGGTGGGTATGTGTGTTTGGTTATATGTTGGATATTGATGCTTGGGGGTGTAGTGTGCCCAGTTTGGAAATGAGATGGGATTCTTTGAGTTGTGCGTTCAAAGCTGTCACTCTGTGACTGCCGAGTGCCCATAACTTTGACATGGTCGATGTTGTGTTGGGTGTGGTTGAAGTGTAGGGCGACGGGTTTGGGTCGGTGGTGGCGGATATCAGCCAGATAGTTCAGCGATGCGTGTTTCAAGTGTGCGTGACGTTTCCCCTATGTAGATCTTGCCACACAGCTGGCAGTGGATGGCATATATAATGTTGCGGCTCTGACATGAAATGTGCGTTTGACTGTGAAGGAGTTTTTGGGGCCCTGTAAGATGGTGTCTGGTTTGGTGAGGGGGCAGATTTGCAGTTGGGTTTGGAGCAGGGGTGAGTACCTGGTGGTGTAGCTGTGGTTCTGTTCAAACTGGATCGCACGAGGAGGTCTTTGAGGTTTTTGTCACGTTTGAATGTGATCATGGGTTTGGTATGGAAGGCGGGTTTGTGTTATGTATAATGTGCCATTTCAATTCTAACAAGCACACATTCTCACAAATAGTGGTTTGCCATGGGTACCAAAATGGGACCAGCCTATGCTTGCCTCTTCAGGGGGACACTGGAACACCGCCTACTCAACACATACACAGGCCCCACACCTGAACTGAACAAAAGGTATATCGATGATGGACTGGGAGCCACATCTATGCCAAAACAAGACCTCCTCAACTTCCTCAACTTTGCCCAGACCTCCATCCATCTATCCGACACTTACCTACACCATTTCTCAGTCGGTCAACTTCCTAGACATCACCATCACCCTAGAAGAAGCCTACTCAAAACCTCCATTTCTACAACCCACCGACGCACATGCATACCTAGACTACTCATCCTCCCACAACCCACACACTAAAGACAGCATCCCATACTCACAATTTCTCCGTCTCCGCAGACTCTGCTCCAGCGAGGAAGACTTCACTACACAAGCAGCCAAAATGTCACAATTCTTCACCAACCGCGGATACCCCAGTTCCATCATCAATGCAGCACTCCGCCGCACCATAGCTGTATCCAGAACATCTGCTCTGGGACACCCAGCATCCAACCAAGACAGACAGACCCACAGCCTACCTCCTCTACCACCCGCACACCCTCCCCATCTGTAGGATCCTCAAATCCAATTGGCACATTATACATAACCACAAACCCGCCTTCCATACCAAACCCATGATACACATTCAAACGTGACAAAAACCTCAAAGACCTCCTCGTGCGATCCAGTTTGAACAGAACCACAGCTACACCACCAGGTACTCACCCCTGCTCCAAACCCAACTGCAAAATCTGCCCCCTCACCAAACCAGACACCATCTTACAGGGCCCCAAAAACTCCTCACAGTCAAACGCACATTTTCATGTCAGAGCCGCAACATTATATATTGCCATCCACTGCCAGCTGTGGGCAAGATCTACATAGGGGAAACGTCACGCACACTTGAAACACGCATCGCTGAACATCTGGCTGATATCCGCCACCACCGACCCAAACCCGTCGCCCTACAACTTCAACCACCCCAACACAACATCGAACCATGTCAAAGTTATGGCACTCTGGCAGTCACAGAGTGACAGCTTGAACGCACAACTCATGAATCCCATCTCATTTCCAAACTGGGCACACTACACCCCCAAGGCATCAATATCCAACAATAACCAAACACACATACCCACCTCTTCCACATCAGTTGGCAATATCCCCTACCAACACACACACATACACACACACATACACACACACTTACATACACCACCACCACATCCTCTTCACTCACTGTCATACAGTAGTTACAGCAACCTCCATCTATCTAATCTTAATTTTGTTTTGATCCTTCCCTTAAATCCCCCCACACACACCTTTCTTCTCTCCCTTTTTTTTTTTTTTTTTTTTTTTTTTTTTTTTTATCATTATCTATCCACCATTACCACAACCATCACAAAGATATCATACCATCCTAATAAACTAGACACACAACCCTATCATATCACACACACACACCTCCCCTGACGCAACCCCCCCCCTACCCCCCCCCCCCCCCCCTCTGTTTCCTCTCCCATAATCCCCCTGGCCTCATGTCATTTCCGCCTTCATGAAGAATTACGGATAAGTCATTTTTCATTCCCCTTTTTTGTTTTTCGTAGTTTGTACTGTCCCACATGTTAAATGTGATTATTTTTTCGCCTGATGAAGACCCAAGTGGTTGAAATGCATCGTGTCTTGTCTTGTGCTTGTTTGTCAATGTCATTGGCGGTAAGTTCTAAAACTCTATTCCTGATCTCATTTCTTTAGTTTCAATAGCCTCAACGTAGTAAAATTTAAAAACCAGTCCACATACGTGAATTCCAACTTAGGAACACAAGATAAACTATACACTATAAAGGCCTGCACCCCAACTCAAGCCTTCCGCAAACAAGAACGCATTCCAAACACAATTTCCATCAAATGGAAAAACAGTATCAAGAACAAATGAAGGCAGGTTTGATTTGAGTTCTATGGCAAACCATGTATCAGCAGGAGGGGTTCCTAAAAATCTTCAAAAAAAAAAAAAGGAAAAGAAAAGAAACGGAAAAAAAAATTGCCAAGTTCTAAGAGCACAAAAATGAAATGTATTCAGCCAGTGCTTAGGAAACATAAATATTGAATTCATGAAGTATGCATCATGACATAATCTACAGGGAACAACACAATCTCTCAGCTCCTTCAGAACAGGATGAGTTCAAGTGTGCACGGTAGCCCGTGTTGAAGGCGTAACGCACTTGTCATGGGCGCCAGCTTTGCACTGTATGCCTGTACAACGAATCCCCTTCTGGACAGAGAGTCAGACAGTGATGTGAACAAGTTGTTGAATGTAGGACGGAAGGATCTGTCTTGTTCTGGCTGCAACTCAGCTAACAAATCAATAACACCCACCTGCCACCTTCCACCCAACACACACACACACACACACACACACACACACACACACACACACACCCACACACAACACACACACACACTCACACACACGCGCGCGCACGCGCACACACACACACACACACACACACACACACACACACACACACCACACACACTGCTAACTGATAGTAAACTTTTTTCATCACCTGCATCTAAGTCTCTCTCGCCATTTCTGAAGACTGCTGCTGTTGCTAGAACAGTCAACAGACAGCGATTGAAATTAGAGATGTTGCTAGAACAGTCAACAGACAGCGATTGAAATTAGAGATGTTTTCTGTGCATCTTCTTCGTTACTGTCTTCATCAGTATCAACATCACCTCCCTCTGGTGGGTCGATGTAGATCATGGTCCCCTCAAAGCTTGTGTCATTGTGTGTGTGTGTGTGTGTGTGTGTGTGTGTGGTGTGTGTGTGTGTGTGTGTTGTGTGTGGCGCGTGCGTGCGTGCGTGTGTGTGTGTGTGTGTGTGTTGTGTGTGTGTGTGTGTGGTGTGTGTGTGGTGTGTGTGTGTGTGTGTGTGTATGTGTGTGTGTTGGGTGGAAGGTGGCAGGTGGGTGTTGTGTTTCGCTGGTGGGCTCTGCAGTCATGAAACACGGGCTGGTACACCCATGGGGATGCTACTTTAAGGCTGTTATGAGTTGCATCCTGTAGTCTGATTTACCTCTGTTCAGGAGCAGTTTATGTCCCTTGATATCTTATGGAGTGTCCTGCGCGTGCCTGTACCCATCGTCAACACAGCGCAGGCCCAAGGGTGGTACAGGACTGCTCTAAAGGCAGTGAAGACAGTGCTTCTCTGGGTCCTCCCAGCACCTTCGGGTGTTTCTTTTTCATGGTCCCCTCAAAGCTTGTGTCATTATGAAACGTATGCTTCATAAACAGACCATGACCACTTCATGAACAGAGAATTGTCTGAAAAAAAAATCGCAGTGATTCGTGAGTGTGAGCGGAAATAAAAACACCCTTCTTGATCCCATCGTGCCTAGAAAGGGCGCTAGCTTGGTCTACACAACATCAATGGTAATTAATGTTTCGTCAAATTGAGAAAACCGGTTTCGTATTAGGGTCTAATAACCAACTTGTGTTCTTTGTTGTATGCAAAATGTTTCAAAGCAAACAAGACATGGACTTACCTTTCAAAGCGACTCATCACTGACGACAATAGGTGTCAAGCCTTACAAATGGCAGCCACCTCAAACAAAACAAAGGGACATCAGTATAATAAATGGTCACACAATACAACAGTTCTCTCCCCATCACTGCTAGCATTTGCCAGCTGCAAACGTTCAGACGGTAAGTAATCAAGGCAAATGATGCCAGCGTTTCAAAAAAGGGACAGTGGGATTATATGACTAATAGCAATGGCTAAATTCCCTCCTCTTTTCTAAGCTGGTGATGGAGATTTTAGGCCTGTGTGAGATGTTTTGTGTACGTTAACATGCTGAACATAGGTTTAAAGTCTTATTTAAAAGCCTTTTCAAAGAAATAGTTTTATAACTCTGAGAGAAAAAATAATCATGTACTCTAACAAGCCAGCGGAGATACAAACCAGTGACACAAACACAGGATCAGGAGCGCAATGTTTTTGTCAACTGAGTTATTCTAGCGTGATGGCGCAAGTGACTAAACGTGTGGTGAAAACAGAAGAGGAAGACCAAGAAGCGTGACATAAAAAAAAAAGTGTGGTTGTTAAATCCGCATAACAGTTGTAGAAATATCGTTCAGAAATATCAAGATAACAGTAAAAATGTATTCAGAAAATATTCCTGGTTCCTATTCTACAAAAGTAACTCGGAGGCAGCGAAATATCTATATCTCATCGGTGGTGAAGAGGTATCCTTGCACGATTTAGAAATAGAACTCTGGGATTAAATGCTAATAAAAGATGGTATCTGAATAACGCTGATGTTGATGATTCATGTCCATTGTGTGTGATGTTGCAATTAAGGAAGATGAGTTACATTTTTTGTTCACTTGTCCTGCTTATGAAATCATTAGAACAACATCAAAACTTTTTGACCATAACACACTCAGGAGTCGAAACCTTAACAATATTTTGCAAACATGATCACATATTGTTGAAGATGCTGGCAAACTATGTAACAGAAGACGTAGATATCCGGGAGAAAATCGTGAATGAATACATGAGGGGATATGAATATATTTCTTTTCATTGTTTAAATACGTATTTGACCTTGAAGCGTGATGGTTCATGTGAATGTTCTCATACTATCAAGCCAGACAAATTATCTGTGCAGAGAATATGTATAAACGGCAGAAGAGAGGAATAGGGTCTAAATGCGTGCATGCAAGTCGATGGGAGAGATTGGATGGATCAGTGTGTGCTTGTGAAGGATGGTTGTTATGTCAGAAATGATTTTGTTCAGTGATAGAAA
>CM031613.1:82275124-82292624 GCA_018398815.1 Conus ventricosus | reverse complement strand
CTGTATTGCCCTACGTGCTGACTGATATCAGTAGATGTCTGTATAGCCCTACGTGCTGACTGATATCAGTAGATGTCTGTATAGCCCTACGTGCTGACTGATATCAGTAGATGTCTGTATAGCCCTACGGGCTGACTGATATCAGTAGATGTCTGTATGGCCCTACGTGCTGACTGATATCAGTAGATGTTTGTATGGCCCTAGTGCTGACTATTTGTTGGATTGGGCGGATCCAGGATCTCTCCAATATGTGCTCCCCAGCGTCTTTCTGGTCTTTCCCAGCTTCAGTCCCCCCCACCCCCCTCCCATGTCGTTAACCCCCTAACTGTACATTCCAGCTCCTCCATTAAGCGCTACTGCCAGAGTTGCCCCAGAATCACATTGATCAATATCGAGTTGTTAACAGTCCACCCACTGGAGCAGATGTTGCACTGCTGTTGAGTCACTTTGGTTGTGTACTACACTACCCATTCACAACAATAGATATTTTGTCACGCAGAAAACGTATGTGAAGGTCCCGAGAGTTAGAGTCACCTTCAGGGTTGATGAGGAAATGTGAGCCACACTGTCAGAGACACGTCCATCAAGTGGATGACATTCCACTCTGTGAAATGTGAGCCACACTGTCAGAGACACGTCCATCAAGTGGATGACATTCCACTCTGTGGTTCCGACCTTCGCGTTGGCATACTTCACTCTGGTAAGGCCTGAAACATGCCACAAATAAATGCTTCTGGTGGGAACCGAACCCACGACCCCACAGCCAAAAAAATCCGCAACCCTAACCACTCCACCAGAGTGGCTCACACATGAAGGTTGTTACTGTGTGTTGCAAAATACTGTGTATAACCCCATGTTAATATTTTACTGCGTGTTGGAAAATACTGTGTATAACCCCATGTTAATATTTTACTGCATGTTGGAAAATACTGTGTATGACTTCATGGTACTATTTTACTGTGTGTTTGATAATGGTGTGTATAACCCCATGTTAATATCTTTTTGTGTGTTGGAAAATTCTGTGTATAACCCCTTGTTAATATTTTACTGTGTGTTGGAAAATACTGTGTACAACCCCATGATAATATTTTATTGTGTGTTGAAAATACTATGGGTAACCTCATGTTAATATCTTACTGTGTGTTAGAAAATACTATGTATGACCCCATGTTAATATTTTACAGTCATGATTGTTTTTTGTCAATGATCCAAATATTATGGTGGTTAAGCGTTATTGTTATAATTATTATTGTTGTTGCTATTATTATTATTATCATTATTATTATCATCATTATTATTATTGTTATTGTTGTTGTTGTTGTTGTTGTTGTTGTTGGGTGGTGGTGGTGGTGGTGGTGGTGGTGTTGAGGTGTGTCGTTGTTGAGATGATGATGATGACGACGACGACGACGACGATGACGATGATGATGATGACGATGATGATGATGATGATGATGATAACAAGCAGCGATCAGACACTGTAAGCTTGCCTGACACGGGCATGTGTTACACCATGACTCCCTGTCCAAGGCCATCCTACATTGTCCAGTCGAAGGGGGACCCACCATAGACAGGCCCATGAAGTCTTTGATGGACTCAAAATGAGGGACTGTACTTCTCACCTGTACCCGTGGCTCAGCATGGTTCTTGTAGTACAGACTGGCACGTGGGGAGTCTGTCTAATCATACCATCAGAAATACGCCTGGAGCAGATCAGATGGTAGGTATAATAAGTAACTTGTATCGGGGGAGCCAGTACGCGCGCGCGCGCATGTGTGTGTGTGTGTGTGTGTGTGTGTGTGTGTGTGTGTGTGTGTGTGTGTGTGTGTGTGTGTGTGTGTGTGTGTGTGTGTGTGTGTGTGTCGCACGGAGACAGATTATCTCAATATAATTACTGATGATTGATTGGTTGATTGATTGATTGATTGATTTAATTTAACGTCTGTTCACAACGATGGTGATATTAGACTAAAAATGAACCAATCCACAAAACAAACAAACAAACAAAAAAAAAAAACAAACAAAAAAACAACGGGCTGTGTAAGTGTGTGTGTGTGTGTGTGTGTGTGTGTGTGTGTGTGCGTGCGTGCGTGCGTGCGTGCGTGCGTGCGTGCGTGCGTGCGTGTGTGTGTGTGTGTGTGTGTGTGTGTGTGTGTGTGTGTGTGTGTGTGTGTGTGTGTGTGTGTGTGTGTGAATATGCACTCATGTGTGAAAGGCTACATATGAACATTAATATAATAACTATAAATGCCTTAATATTTACAATAAATTTGAAAGTATAGTGCTGGATAAAACTGATGCAATTTGTATCATTTCTTCGCTGTAGATTATATCATTTAAAGATCCCATTTTTGCTACATCTATCCAGATATGTTGTATAATTGGGATTGCAATGGGCAATCAAAAAGAATATGTTCAATTGATATTGAATGACCACAAGCACATTCTACATTTTTTGAAAATTTAGTCTTCCATGAATTTAATCGAATTTTGTAAATGAGACTAGACAAGGATTTTGAACACAGTAATAATTTTGACTTTGAAGGAAGCTTTTCTGTCATTATACTACTTTCTCAACATCGAATTTATTTTATGTTTTTTTCTAATTTTAGTGTACTATCAGGATATTTTCTAATAGCTCCTTCTTTCGCTGATCTATCAGCCATTTCATTCCCCCAAATACCACAGTAAGATGGAATCCAACAAAATTCTACATTGATACCTTTACATATAATTGAATGTACTAAGTATTTTACATCAAATATCAAATCTTTTCAAAAATTAACAACACACCACCTGAGTTGGACTCAACACAAGAGAGGAGTGGGGCCATACACGACTGGTGAGAACATCACTCACCAACCTGTGAGAACACCACTCACCAGCTGATGGAAGCAGTTTTCCAACACCATACACAGCCAGACTTATGAGGGGTGGCTTACCCGACAAGTCTTGATCACAGGTCAGGGAAAGAAAGAATGGTGGAAGAGTGGCGCGGCTGAAGATAAAACTAAAACTTGGAAAAATGAGGTTTTGGAAAATGTTTTGGTTCGTTTTAATATTTTCATTATAAAGTGCATTTTCGGAAGCCATTTCTCTGGAAATGCAAAGTATAATCCTTCGGCCAAATTTTTATATGCTTCAAATACGTCAGCCCAATTTTTTGTTGTTGTTGATAATTTGCCTAAAGGTAGACTGTAACCATTGTTTTTCTATATGTAGATGATCAATCCTTGGACAACTTGCCAAGGCAATATATTTCCACTTATGAGAAGATTTTCTTATTTTTCTAATCCATGCAAGTTTTAATGCAAATATATCCTCTAGTATTTTTTGGCACACCAAATTCTCCACTCGCTATGTTTTTTAAACCCTTTTTTTCTATTTATACGGTCCCGTTATCTATCCCAAACAAATTGAAAGACTGAATTTTGAATAGCATTAATCAAATTATCGGGAGGATTTGGAAGCAGAATCCAGAGATGAAAATCTGTCTATTTAACAACAACTCATATGACATTCTTGTTTTAAGAAATCTAGCCTGTATGTTTATTATTGAACAGTCAGCAAGATCGTTGGTAAATAAGATACCCAGAATTTTAAATTGTGGTGAATTTCACTGTATACGTAAATGTTGCATGTAGCGAATGTTTGAGTTTTCCCTACTGCCAAGCCATATAGCACTTGCTTTTATGTGTTTAATACCAAACTTGATTTTCTCCCAAACCTATCAACTGTTATCAGAGCTTCCTCAAAAGACGCCTTGTCACCTTCAAGCATAATTTCTGCATCGTCCGCATATTGTGAAATGTTGTGTTATGTATCGTTAATTTGGATCCCTTTTATAATTCTGTTATCTCTCAGCATAATGGCAAGGATTTCCACACACAAATAAATATGTAAGGTGAAACTGGGTCACCCTGCCTGCACCCGTGACCTACAGGAAACCAACCAGTACTTTATTCATGAATCCCCAGTCAAGTGAATCGAAGGCTTTTTCGAAATCTAAACATAAAAGCAAACTAGGTAGTTGGTGTGTTTGTAAGTAGCTAATTAAGTCATAGATTAATCTTATATTATATCCAATATATCTGTTGGCCACAAATCCTGTTTGGTCTTCATTAATCAAACTTGAAAGAACCATTTTCAATCTATTCGCAACACATTCTGGCCCTATCTTATAAACAACATTTAACACAGTAATTGGCATCCAGTTTTTGATGGCATCTCGAGATTTATCACCTTTAAGAATACAAACTATAATTCCTTCCTTTTGTGTGGTGGATAATTCGCCCAGTGGAAAACCTTCATTTAAAGGATCGGACAACGAATATTCCAAGTGATGGCCAAAAAAATCGAAAAACTCAACAGTAAACTGGTCTGATCCAGGGCTTTTATTGGTTTTCATCTGTTTAAGTGCATAGCCAGCCTCATCTATAGAAATTTCTCCTTCTAATTGTATCTTTTTTCCTTCTAATTGTACCTTTCTTGGCCTAAGACATAAGGTAAGTAACCATTGCAGATATTTCGCACTCCTCAACTTCCTTTGGCCGGTTCAATTTTTCATAGAATTTCTTCACTTCTTGTTGGATCCTTTCGTCATCAAATATTTCTAAGCCATCATCTAATGTTTACTTTGTCATATTTTTGTCTAAACAATTTCTTTTTTCAAACCAACAAAAAGTACTGATTGACCTTTTCCCTTGTGCTATCCAACGTGCTTGTGATGGAATACCCCCGAATAATATTAGTTGTTCACTTGGATAGGGCAGTACTGCATACTCCTCTACTACAGCTTTAATTTTCTCGTTAATTTCATCAATGTATTGCTTGTTTTTCATCAAGGAACGATTGAATTTCTAGAAGGGGTATCGTTTTAGTTCTTTAGCAAACGTTAAAGTCAGAGTAATCATTTAATGATCTGTCCTGTATCCTGCCTTAATATCTGCATCCGTGACAAAGGTGGACACATAATCTGAAACCAGAAAAATAAACAAGTCTACTTTGTTGCAGAGGGAGGATCTGTGCCATGTGTATCTTTTTAATTATGGATTCAACATTCTCCATATATCTGTAAGATCTAGATTAAGCATCATGTCTTCAACTTGCTGTTGTGCTTTAACGTTGCTATAATGCTTATGATTAAAACAATCCATTGAAAAATCTTGTACCAGGTTCCAGTCCGGCCCGCCAATTGCAACATTTGCAGCACTCACATCCTTAATATCATCTTCCAACTCTAAAACAAAATCAGGATTATCATGATTTGGTCCATACAAGTTAATGATCAACATCGTGGTATCCAAAATGGTATTAGAAATGTAGTTTCCACCTGTATCTTTGTAAACCGTTACACAAAATTCAAAATTATTGTTAAAAAAATCTCAACACCTCTTGAATTTGACATATATGATGCAAAATATGCTTCATAACCCATTCTGCTCTGATACACACTTCAAGCTTGGGGTCATAATAAGTATCCTATAAACGATACACCGAAAACGCTTTTTTTCTCTTAAGTACTGAAACACATACCTCCTTTTTTATCTGCTAGGCCTCGGCAGTTCGTTGAACAAAACCTTACAGAGTTACTCATGGTCTTTATAAGTGGAGGCAGAAACACACATACCTTGCAATCAACACAATATCCAACTGAAATACAGGCAGCTAAATACAGACAAAATCACCAGTCCCCTGTGTGACAGCAGAACCTCACCATCTCTCCCAAAGAAGGGAAAACAGCATCTCATTCAACAAAGGATTTCCTCCAGTTAAATATAACAAAGACCAAATGTATACAAGAAAAACAAGCGTGACATAACACAAAACAGAAAATAGTAAAGTCAAAAAATCACGGCTATAATAGCAAAACATTGTTAAATTTTTGGGAGCGAAGCGCTTGTGTGCTCCGAGAGCATTGGGGATAGAATGAGAAATTGCCATAAGTGTGTAAAACGTACAAATAAAACAACGGTAGGGAAGACGGCGAAGGACAGGACAGCAGGCATCTGTTCGCACCTGTGATATGGGAGCGTGTGCCGTAGCGCGTGCAATTAGACTTGTACACGGCTTGCACGAGGATTTCTTCAACTCGTTAAGTCTTCTTTGGGCACTACTACAAGCGTGCACGTCTTCAAGACGTTGCAATGGGGATAGCGGAGTAGATGGAAGGAAAAGGGGGGGGGGGGGAGGGGGGGGGAAGGGGGACAACCGGAACTGTGCGCTAACTCAAGCCTGTCATACTATAAAAAAAAAAAACAAAGAAAAAAAACCAACAACAGACAACCACCATGACGTGTGACATGAGTGCACCCTGCCAGCAATGGAATCCATCATTTTCATGTTTGTTATAGTAGAACTCTGAGGGATGTGACAAGAGGGAGGGGGGGGGGGGGGGGGGGGGGGGTAAAGGTAGTAGCAAAACAAAGCGCAAGGCATACCATTAAAGTGTTGTTGCACAAATTTCCACGTGTCTAAAAAAAAAAAATAAAAAAAAAATAAAGGAAGTGCAACGTTGGGGGTAAGAGGGAAAGAATGGGGAAGGGGGGAGGGGGAGAGGAGGGAGAGAACGGGGGTGGGGAAGAGGGGGGCACAAGGCAAGCTGGGCCCTCATCTGCCAATGCCAACCTAATGGTGAGCTGCACACGAACACCATACACAGTGCACTTTTCAAACGTTGAAAGCCGACATCAATTGAGAAGTATTTGAATACCATTTTGTGACTAAATATCTGCCAGATCAAAATCGTTATGTGTCTATAAACAGCACATGAATGCATACCTCATTTTAAGAGTGAGCTCGATTTATTTATTTTTGTCATTTATACATATTATAACGCATTCAAAGAGATATTTTACTGTCTATTCATGGTATTTACGCATAATTATGCAAAGAATTGCCACTAGTTTTGTGTCACTGAGATTAAAGAGGCCAAGTACACCCACAAATCTTCACTCGACCCCCCCCCCTCCCAACCTCCCATCCACCCACCTAAATCGGAAATAAAACAACAAACCAAATATTCTGTAATAAATATAGTATTATATTCACAGATAAATTCATGACCTTCTAGTATAAATGCAAAGATTTGCCAACAACTTGTACCACCGTTATTGAGTAAAACACACACACACACACACACACACACACACCCCACACCACACACACACACACACACACACACACACACACACACACACACACACACACACACACACACACACACGTACGTACGAACGCACGCTCGCACACAGGCACACACGATTGCATGTGCACAAGCAAGTGCACAAGCATGGACGCACGTATGCACGCACGCACGCACGCATCTCCCCCCCCCCCAAATCCCCACCACCACCACACACACATACACGCACACGCGCGCGCGCGCATTCACACAGACATGCCCGTACGCTTGCACATAGAGAAATGGAGAGAGACAGAGGGATTTTTTTGTAATCAATAGATACAACCTACAAGAAAATCTGAACAATTGTTGGCTGCCGTCTGTATCAAGTGCAGCGCTGTGTGTCTGGTACAAGCTGCTGTATGAGCAATGCGCATGTTGCTGTTAGACACTAGACAGTGTGATTATATGATTTACTGTTAGTCTTCAATTGAGATGTTCTACTATCAACGGCGTGGAGCTAACGTCCAGTGATGTCATCACTATCAATCATACAGCTATCCTCTGCGGCTTCTTTTTACTACCGTCCTCAATGATGACAACGACCCCAGATTCTGATCGGCACACAGCTTACATCTGACTGAATCTCTATTTTCCGATTACCCGAGTGATTTGTGTTCTGGGTATACCCAATAGCTCAAATTGACACAGTTTAGACAGGCCATTTTAATTGTTTAGGACAGAACATGCAAGTGATAAGGCGTTGAATCGTGAACACATGCGTATGACTGTGAAGGAACAAAGATTCCACACAGCACAGCACAGCACAACACAGCACAGCACATCACAGCACAACACATAACACACATCACGAATCACGGCATGATACGACACAACTTGACACAGCACAGCACAACACAGCACAGCACAGCACAGCACAGCACAGCACAGCACAACACCGCACAACTCAACACGACACGACACGACACGATGCAACACGATACAACAGAACACAACACAACATATAACAGAAGAAAAAAGCATGCAGCAGAATATCACACAATATACTATGAGACAATACAAAACACAGTATAACAGTATAACACGAAAATGTAACACAACGCAACCTGACACAACGTCACAATGTACATCATCACGCAGCGTACCAAGCACAGGATGACGTTAGTTAACGTACCACAATACAACATGACAAGACACAACGTAGCATCACATACGGTGCAAAAAGACATAGCGCAATGTCAAAGAACCCACCACGACATTGCAATACTCAGGACACTGAACTGTAACACTTCACAGCATAACACAACACAACGCACATGGAAGGTAATATGATGCAACATAACACAACACGACGCACAATAATTATGATGCAACATAACACAACACAACGCACATGGAAGGTAATAATTATGATGCAACATAACACAACACAACGCACATGGAAGGTAATATGATGCAACATAACACAACACAACGCACATGGAAGGTAATAATTATGATGCAACATAACACAACACAACGCCATGGAAGGTAATAAATATGATGCGACATAACACAACACAACGCCCATGGAAGGTAATATGATGCAACATAACACAACACAACGCACATGGAAGGTAATATGATGCAACATAACACAACACAACGCACAATAATCATGATGCAACATAACACAACACAACGCACATGGAAGGTAATAATTATGATGCAACATAACACAACACAACGCACATGGAAGGTAATAATTATGATGCAACATAACACAACACAACGCACATGGAAGGTAATAATTGTGATGCAACATAACACAACACAACGCCCATGGAAGGTAATAAATATGATGCGACATAACACAACACAACGCCCATGGAAGGTAATATGATGCAACATAACACAACACAACGCCCATGGAAGGTAATATGATGCAACATAACACAACACAACGCACATGGAAGGTAATATGATGCAACATAACACAACACGACGCCCGTGATTGGTAATACGATGCAACATAACACAACACGACGCCCGTGATTGGTAATACGATGCAACATAACACCACACAATGTGACACTCAATTACATAATCGAACGATGTACTCCACAACATAACAAAACACACGATGTGACACTAAGTCACACAGTTGAACGGTGTAGTCCACGACATAGCAAAACAAACAACGTGACACTCAATACCACAGTCGAACGATGTTGTCCACAACACAGCAACACAAACTGCAACGGGGGAAAAAACTGCACTGCAACGCATCACAGCAATGCAACACAATGTATTACAACACAACGAAATGCAATACGCCACAACATAATGTTTACAACTCAAACAATCTGTAATACTCCATAGCACAATGTGTGTGTGTGTGTGTGTGTGTGTGTGTGTGTGTGTGTGTGTGTGTGTGTGTGTGTGTGTGTGTGTGTGTGTGTGTGTGTGGTGTGTGTGTGTGTGTGTGTGTGTGTGTGTGTGTGCGCGCGCGCGCGCGCGCGCGTGTGTGTGTGTGTGTGTGTGTGTGTGTGTGTGTGTTGTGTGTGTGTGTGTGTGTGTGTGTGTGTGTGTGTGTGTGTGTTGTGTGATATTTTGAAATGTCATATTCTGGCAATGTTTTGCCTCCTAGCATCGAATCCTAGTATTTTCTACTGGCCTTTTGTGATTGGCTTGTATTGATTATACGACCCCTAAGCGTCTCGCTGGACAGAGAAATTAATGTGCCGCAGTTTGACAATATTGCTTGACAGACGAAATGTAATGTACCACACTTTTCCAATGTTACTTGACAGAGATATTAATGTGCCACATTTTGACAGCGTTGCTCGTCAAAGAATTTAATGTGCTACACTTTGCCGCTGATGCTTGGCAGAGGAATTCATGCGTCACGCTTTACTGTATTGCTTGACAGATAATTTGATGTGCCCCATTTTGACAATGTTGCTTGACAGATAATTTTATGTGCCACATTTTGGCAAAGTTGTTTTGAGAGATAATTTGATGTGCTGCTTTCTGACAATGTTGCGTGACAGATAAATCGATTTGCCACATTTTGACAATGTTGTTTGACATATGTTTTTATGTGTGATATTCTGACAATGTTGCTTGGAAGATAACTTGATGTGCTGCTTTCTGAAAATGTTGCTTGGTAGATAATTTTATGTGCCACATTTTGACAATGTTGTCTGATAGATGATTTTACATGTCATATTTTGATATTGTTGTTTGACAGATAATATGATGTGTCACATTTGACAATGTTGCTTGACAGATAAATTGATGTGCCACATTTTGACAATGTTGTTTGACAGGTAATTTGATGCGACATATTTTGACAATGTTGCTTGACAGATAAGTTCATATGTCCCATTTTGATCATGGTTCTTGGCAGATGATTGATTTAATATGCGACATGTTCACAATGCTGTTTGACAGATAATTTAATGTGACACATATTAACAATGCTGCTTGACATAATATATTGTAATACATTATGACAATGTTGCTTGATATGATTTAATAAGCCACATTTTGACAATGCTGTTTGACACATAATTTCATACGCCACATTTTGACAATGGTTCTTGACAGATAATTCAATGTGTCACATTTTGACAATGGTTCTTGACAGATGATTTAATGTACCACATTTTGACATTGCTGCTGACAGATGATTCAATGCGCCACAATTTGACATTGTGGCTTGAAGGAGGAACTTATCTAACACAATTTACAGAGTCGCTTGGCAGATAATTTATATGCCACACTTTGCCAATGTTGCCTGACAGATAATTTAATGTGCCACATTTTTACAGTGTTGCTCGAAGGAAGAACTACTGTAACACAATTTACAGAGTTGTCTGGCAGAGAATTGTATGTGCCACACTTTGCCAATGTTGCTTGGCAGAGAATTGTATGTGCCACACTTTGCCAATGTTGCTTGGCAGAGAATTGTATGTGCCACACTTTTCCAATGTTGCTTGGCAGAGAATTGTATGTGCCACACTTTTCCAATGTTGCTTGGCAGAGAATTGTATGTGCCACACTTTTCCAATGTTGCTTGGCAGAGAATTGTATGTGCCACACTTTTCCAATGTTGCTTGGCAGAGAATTGTATGTGCCACACTTTGCCAATGTTGCTTGACAGAGAATTGTATGAGCCACACTTTCCCAATGTTGCTTGACAGAGAATTGTATGTGCCACATTTTGCCAATGTTGCTTGCAGAAAATTGTATGTGCCACACTTTGCCAATGTTGCTTGGCAGAGAATTGTATGTGCCGCACTTTTCTAATGTTGCTTGGCAGAGAATTGTATGTGCCACACTTTTCTTATGTTGCTTGGCAGAGAATTGTATGTGCCACACTTTGCCAATGTTGCTTGGCAGAGAATTGTATGTGCCACACTTTTCTAATGTTGCTTGGCAGAGAATTGTATGTGCACACTTTGCCAATGTTGCTTGGCAGAGAATTGTATGTGCCACACTTTGCCAATGTTGCTTGGCAGAGAATTGTATGTGCCACATTTTGCCAATGTTGCTTGCAGAGAATTGTATGTGCCACACGTTTCCAATGTTGCTTGGCAGAGAATTGTATGTGCCACACCTTCCCAATGTTGCTTGCAGAGAATTGTGTGTGCCACACTTTTCCAATGTTGCTTGGCGGAGAATTGTATGTGCCACACTTTCCCAATGTGCTTGACAGAGAATTGTATGTGCCACACTTTTCCAATGTTGCTTGGCGGAGAATTGTATGTGCCACACTTTTCTAATGTTGCTTGGCAGAGAATTGTATGTGTCACACTTTTCCAATGTTGCTTGCAGAGAATTGTATGTGCCACACTTTGCCAATGTTGCTTGGCAGAGAATTGTATGTGCCACATTTTGCCGATGTTGCTTGGCAGAGAATTGTATGTGCCACATTTTGCCAATTTTGCTTGACAGAGAATTGTATGTGCCACATTTTGCCAATTTTGCTTGACAGAGAAATATATGTGCCACACTTTGCCAATGTTGATTGACAGAGAATTGTATGTGCCACACTTTGCCAATGTTGATTGACAGAGAATTGTATGTGCCACACGTTTCCAATGTTACTTGACAGAGAATTGTATGTGCCACACTTTCTCAATGTTGCTTGACAGAGAATTGTGTGTGCCACACTTTTCCAATGTTGCTTGGCGGAGAATTGTATGTGCCACACTTTCTCAATGTTGCTTGACAGAGACATTAATGTACCGTGCTTTGCCTGTCTCGGTCCTGGCAATGTCAGATGTACATTATCATCTCTTTTTACAACATCCACTTTATGTCCATGATGCCCGTCATAGTTCTGTGGGTAGATCGCAGGACTCTTTATCCTGGGGCCGCGGGTTCTAATCTCTGTTGGGGCGTTTCAGTACACATTCGAAGTTAACATTGTTCTGAGTCCACTTCCCAAAACGTCTTCTGAATGAGACTTTCAACTGAGGTTCTGTGTGTGGACGCACGGTGGACACCTTGCAAACACGTAAAATCCCATTACCACCTTTCGGAACAGAAGGCTGGTTTGACCAATGACGTGGATGACACATACACACACAGGACCCACGGAGAGATTGAAAACATGAATGATAAATCCATTGACTGAATGAGGCAGGAAACCACTAGATGTAGAGCCAGCAGACAGCTCTTCAGTCGACTCTACCCAGGTAGTCAGCTCTTTGTGTGAAGGAAAGTGTGGATAGTATAAAATTCACAGATTGGTATAAATGAGGATAGACGTTACCCAAATCCTCCTCCTCCTCCTCCTCCTCCTCCTCCTCCTCCTCCTCCTCCTCCTCAGAAGAAGAAGAAGAAGAAGAAGAAGAAGAAGAAAAAGAAGAAGAAGAAGAAGAAGAAGAAGAAGAAGAAGAAGAAGAAGAAGAAGAAGAAGAAGAAGAAGAAGAACAACAACAACAACAACAACAACAACAACAACAACAACAACAGCAACGATGATGTCTTTGTCAAGGTGCTAATACCGTCACCAAGCATATAACTGTTCCTCTACCACTCTACACCTCACCATACCACATCACACCACTCTACACCACGCCACACCACACCACACTACTCCACTCAATTCCACACCACACCACACCACTCTACTCAATTCCACACCACACCACACCACTATACACCACACCACTCTAAACCACAACACTACACACCACACCTCACCACACCACTCTACACCATGCAACATCACACCATACCACGCCACACCACTCCACGCAACGCTGCATCACTCCATACCACGCCCTACCACACCACACCACACCATACTACACCACCCACACCGCTCTACACAACACCACACCACACTAAACCACTCTACACAACACCGCATCACACCTCTCCACGCCACACCACACCACACCGCATCACCCCATACCACGCCAAACCACACCACACCACACCACACACACCACTCTACAGTCGGCCATTTTTTTTTTTTTATTAAACTGAGCTTCTCTGTTCATCTGCTTCTACTTACGTTGGTTTTCTTTTTTTTTTCTTCTCAGAGCTATTACGTATAGATAATGTTTCACCTCTTGAACTTGCTTTAGGATTATTGAGGTTCCGTTCAAAAGTTTCGTTCAAATGCCTGTAACTATTGTTTTGTGAGTGTTCACAAACCTATTCAATTATACAAATAAATATCTAAATCTGAATCCACACCCTGCCTTAACACTCCACATCACTCTACACCACAGCACACCACTTCACACCATTCTACACCACAGCACACCACTTCACACCATTCTACACCACAGCACACCACTCCACACTACTCTACATTACACCACACCACGGTAATCAGAATCACTCCATTTCACACCACTGTATACCACACCGTTCTACACCACACCACTTCAAGCACACACAATTCCACACCATTCCACACCATTCCACACCACCCAGTTCAGCACCACACCCACCTAACCTCCCCATACCAATCCACACCGAATCACTCCAACACCACCACACCATTCCACTCCACACCGCACCGCACCACACCACACCACACCACACACAACACCACACCACACCACAACACACCACACCACACCACACTAATCAACGCTAATCAACACCATTCCACACCACAGTGCACCATGTCACACCAACCATACCATACCACACCACACCACACCACACCACACCACACCACACCACACCACACCGCACCGCACCACACCGCACCGCACCGCACCACACCACCCACCACTTCACACCAATCAACTCATTCCACACCACAGTGCACCATGCCACACCAACCACACCACACCACCACTCTAACACTACACCACACCACACACACCACACACACCACTACACACTACCTACCACACCACAACCCACCACTCTAACGTACACCACACCACACCCACCATTCTACACTACACCCACAACTCCACGCCACGCTACACTACACCACAACACTCCACACCACTCACACACACCCCAACACTCCAAACCACTCTACACTACACCACACCACACCACCCACACCCACCTCTACACTACACCATACACACCACACACACCACACCACACCACTCACACTACACCACACCACAACCACACCCTCTACACTACACCCACACCACATCCACCGCTCTACGTTACACCACACCACTCCACACATTCTACACTACACACCACTCTCCACACCACACCACACCACACCTTCTACCCAACCACCACTCTCCACACCACACCAACACCACTCTAACACACCACCACAACACTCCACACCCACCTACACTACACTACCACCACACCCAACACCACCAACACTCTACACACCCACACCACACCACACCCACCAACCAACACCACTACACACACCACTCACACTCACACACACCACAACACCCACAACACACCATTCCACACCCCATCACACACACACCACACACACCACACCCACACAACACACCACACCACCCACCCCACACCACCACACCATTCCACACCCCATCCCCCCACACCACACCACACCATTTCACACCCCATCACCCCACACCCACACCACACCCACTCACCATCATCCCACACCACACCACACACATTCCACACCACACCACCCCACCTACCCCACACACACCAACCCACACCCCCTCCACCCCAAACCATACCCACACCACACCACCACCATTCCACACCCACATCACACCCCACACCACACCACACACACCACCCACACCACACCATCCACACCCCATCACCCCACACCACACCACACCACATCATTCCACACCCCATCACCCCACACCACACCACAACCGCTGTACACTACACCACTCCACACCCCATCACCCCCACACCACACCAACGCCATTCCACACCACACCACTGTACACCACACCATAACCACATCACACCACTCAACACTACACCTTCCAACATCACATCACTCTACACTACCCCATTCCACACCCCATCACCCCCACACCACACCACTCTACACTACGCCATTCCACACCTCATCACCCCACCCCACCCCACACCATTCACCACCACACCACTCAAACACTACACCATTCCACACCCCATCACCCCCACACCACACCAAACACCACTCTACACTACACCATTCCACACCACACCACACCATTCCACACCACACCACTACTCACCACACCACACTATTCCACTCTCCATCACCCCACACCACACCACACCATTCCACCACACCACTCTACACTACACCATTCCACACGCCATCCCCCACACACACCACACAATTCCACACCACACCACTCTACACTACACCATTCCACACCCCATTACCCCACACCACACCACGCCATTCCACACCACACCACTCTAACACTACACCATTCCACACCCCCATCACCCCACACCACACCACACAATTCCACACCACACCACTCTACACTACACCTTTCCACACCCCATTACCCCACCACACCACACCATTCCACACCACACCACTACTCACCAAAACCCACACTTTTCCCCACACCCCATCACCCCACCCACCCCACACCAATCCACACCACACCACTACCCCACCACACCACACTATTCCACACCCCATCACCCCAAACCACACCACACCATTCCACACCACACCAATACTCACCACACCACACTATTCCACAATACACCATTTAAACAATATAACACAATGCAGGACAATGCAAACGGTATAACACAAAATGACTCAACGTCAAACAAACAAAACAGTGAGACGCAGTGAAAAATATTGCACAATGTTAACAGTGAGACGCAGTGAAAAAAAATTTGGGCACAATGTAACAGTGAGACGCAGTGTAAAAATATTGAAACCATGTAACAGTGAGACCAGTGTAAAAAATATTGCACAATGTAACATGACAAAACCTAACGTAAGACATACAATTCAGGACAACACAATTTAACAGACAAAACCTAGCACGAGACATACAATTCAGGACAACACAATGTAACATGACAAAACCTAACATAGACATGCAATCAGGACAACACAGTGTAAAAATGCCCAAAACCTAACGTAAGACAACAATTAAAGGACAACACAATGTAACACACAAAACCAAAACGTAAGACATACAATTCAGGACAACACAATGTAAAAACGACAAAGCCTAACGTAAGACATACAATCGGGACAACACAATGTAACACGACAAAACCTAACGTAAAGACATACAATTCGGGAAACAACACAATGTAACTGAAAAAACCCCAAAATTGACACAACTCAACACAACACAATGAAACACACACACACACACACACACACACACACACACACACCACAACACACACACACACACACACACACACACACACACACCACACACACACACACATACACGCACACGCACACACAAAAAACCCAATAAGAAACAACTCAGGATAACGCAATAAAAACACGTACAAAACCCAACGTAACATAATTCAGAACAACACGATTTTAATATGACTAAACCGATAAAACACAAAACACACAAAAACCACACACACAACACACACACACACACACAACACACACACACACACACACAACACACACACACACAACACATACACACACACACACACACACACACACACACACACACACACACACACACACACACACACACACACACACACCCCACACACACACACACATTAATACAGAAAAACACATTAGTACCACAGCTCAGGAAACGCAAGCTAACAGCTAAACAGGGGATGAGTTACACAAGCGAGAGAATTCAATTTCACACAAATAAAACTTCCTTGGCCCCAAACTTTCACTCGCGGTCTTAAAACGATTTCCCGCATTAAACCCTTTCCCTTTCTTGCTAGGACACA
>CM031613.1:82202624-82267624 GCA_018398815.1 Conus ventricosus | reverse complement strand
CCCCCCCCCCCCCCCCCCCCCCCCCCCCCCCCCCCCCCCCCCCCCCCCCCCCCCCCCCCCCCCCCCCCCCCCCCCCCCCCCCCCCCCCCCCCCCCCCCCCCCCCCCCCCCCCCCCCCAATTTTTTTTTAAAAGACAGGAACTATGGGTTTTTTGGTGTCCAATTTTTTTAAAGAAATTCCCCTCAACAAGTGGGAAAGGAACAAAATTAAAAATCCCCCCCACTCATATAAGGCAATGTAATAACCTTTTTTCAAAGTACAGACTAACATGTTTCCCTGGCAAAACTTAAGACAACGTTTACACGTCCACACAAAAAGTCCATCACATGGGCAGAGTCAACAACAGAAATAAGTAATGTCCATTTCACATATCAACCACATTAAGGGAACGTCGCAGCGTTATTTCTTGAAACGAAAGGCCAATGACAGGGGGAAAAAAACCCAACATTTTAGATCTGTTCTTTAAGGTAGAGGCACAATGCTTGTCTGTACTCGGTGGCTGCACTGTCTCAATCCATCTGAGACCACATGTCTGCAAGAACATTAGTGCCGTAAGAGATTGGCTCCGCATGGAAATCGCACTCTTGCAGCATCAGAGACCAACGTAGCAACCGATTTCTTTTTTGTCTTGCTCTGTTTCAAGAAGATCAGTGGGCGGTGGTCTGTCTGAAGGATGAATTCTGGTCCGTCAAGAACCTTTCAAGCTTTGACAGCGCCCAAACTATTGCCAGGCAATCACGTTGTATTGTGGAATACGTACGTTGAGCACTGAAGAGTTTCTTGCTCTCGTAACAAACAGGATGAAGGAGACCCTGCGATTCTCGCAGAAGGTCAGCTCCCAGTCCAGTGGAGCTAGCGTCAGTATGGAGCAGAAACTCGTTGTCCAAGTCTGGAAGGAGGAGGACTGGTTCCGCAAACAGCACAGTTTGGATCTGCTCCAGTGCCTCCTGGCACTATGCAGACCTCGTAACGGCGCCCATCGTGGCTCGTGGCACTAACCGCGCCCATCGTGGCTCGTGGCACCCTTTGTCAGATCCGACAGTGGAACGGTGATGGCTGCAAACAGGGGAACGTAGCATCGGTAGTATCCCAGCGGGCCTAGTATCTGGCAGACCTGTTTTTTGTTTGTTTGTTTGTTTGGGGGACCCTAACAATTATGATTGTCTCCACCTTCTCAGACTGAGGTCTCAAAAAATCCTTTGAAATCGTAAGTACTAGAAAATACAAAGACACAAAGCCAGGAAACATTTTTGATTGCCTTGCTGTCAGTAAAAACTTGTGCAGTATTGAAAGATGCTTTTGATTTCAACAGTCAACTGTTCAAAGTCAGCAACATGCACTTGAATGTCATCAACACAATTCAAACACAACTGGCGCATCATTCTCGCGAAGGTTGTAGAAGCATTCTGTAAACCAAAAGGCATGTGAATCCCGTGCAAGAGTCCAAGCGGAGTTTGAAAGGCAGTCTTGTCTTTGTCAAAGGGGTCAACAGGGATTTGACAATAAGTTTTTGCAAGGTCTGTTTGCGCAAAGTACTTAGACTTTGAAAGCTGACAAAATATTTCATGTATATCAAGGATGGGTTCGCAGTCAAAGACTGCCAGTTAGTTCAGTGCTCTGTAATCAATGGAAAAGCGTACTGAACCATCAGGTTTAGAAACAAGAACCCAGGAGAGCAGTAAGAAGAAGTGGAGGACTCAACACTCCCTTTTGCAACATCATCTTCACTTCGTCTTTAACGACATGTCTGGTAACAAAAGGCGAGGGATGTGGCTTCCGTCATACTGCCTGTCATCTGTCAAAAGTGTCTTATGATTTACGACACATTTGGCCATACCGGGTTTGTCAGTTAGAATGTCAGAGAACTCATTGAGACAGTCCCTGATCTGCTGTGTGCATTCATTTTAGAGAGTATCGTCAATGTGGACGGCCATATAATTCTCATTGGCAGAAAAGGGAAGAGCAGGGATGATAGTGTCATTCTCAGCACATTCTGCAGTGATTCCTACCAAAGCAGAGTGTTGGACAGTGTCAGGTTTCTCAGACACACAGTGAAGTAATGTTGTGCAGTTTGAGGGATGAAGTCACAGGGTATTATGTCAGTCCACAACACAGGCACACTAGATCTGTCACAACAAAACCCAACATTACACTACTGAGACACCACACACACACACACACACACACACACACACACACACACACACACAAATGCACGCACGCACGCACGCACGCACGCACGCACGCACGCACACTCACACACACACTGCAGCATTCCACAATAAACAGAACAAGACGTAAAACACAACTAACAGCACAACACAGCACAAAACACAACACACAGTTATTTTAAAACTACAGTGTAACACTCCAGGGCACATTACACCACGAGTCTAAATTATTCTCTCTCTCTCTCTCTCTCTCTCTCTCTCTCTCTCTCTCTGTCATTATTAATATGTGCAGTGTGTTTAGTTGAATGTTGTAGAATAGCAAGGACAGATTGGAAGAATAGGCACTGCCTAAAATCTCTATCCTTGAGTAATAAAGTTTTTGAGTCTCTCTCTCTCTCTCTCTCTCTCTCTCTCTCTCTCTCTCTCTCTCTCTCTCTCTCTCTCTCTCCTTCGGCATGTTGGATGTACGTTTTCCACGCCATATATATGCAAACGGCTCAAAATGCATCCAGTCGGATTGAGGAGGTCGCCGACATACAGCCACTCTTTAAGCTTGCATCCAGAGCACCTGTAATAATTTCAGGGTTTTTACGGACATTCAGTGTTGATAGTTTTATTATTTATGCAAAAGTCTATGTGCCATTGATCACACGCAGATGTAAGTGTAGCAAAGCAATCCATGCATTTACAAACACGTCAAACAGACACTGTAACTAACCCTAGTCAAACAACCGTCATGTTTCAATATCCATAGGTAAGAGAATACAAGGGAACTCAAACCGCCTAAAAGGGATTTTTGTCATGGATTATCGGACATTATTTCATCTGATCCGGAATATAGGCAATCCTATTGTGTGTCTGTTTGGAATAGTTGGAAATCTTTTGATTCTTCTGATCATGCTTCGTCTTCCAGCGTCCACTTTTAGTGTTTTCTTCGAAGTTCTGGCCTGCTCTGATCTGCTGTATTTGACACTGTATCCACTAAACTTGTTGCTAAATTATGAATTCAATGTGCCATTGTTTCAACAACTCGGTTCTTGGCAATGTAAAATGCAGATAATGATGGGATACACGACGACAAATTTATCCCCGTGGATGTTGGTGGCACTGACCATGCTCCGAGCAGCTTCTGTGGTGTGGCCACTTCGTGTCAGTGCTGTGTGGACGAAGGGAATGTCGCGAGTTACTGCTGTTGTGATGGTCATTGTTATCTCTCTGATTCACTGCCATATTCTCTATGGATATGACATAACACCTCAACTTTCACAGTGCCTGTATTATGTTGTATCAAAAACATACGTAAATTTTGTTCTCTCTATTTGGCCCTGGGTGAATCTGGTTATTAATGCCATCCTACCGTTCATGTTGTTGGGGGTCAGCAACATTGTTCTTCTCTGGACACTTGTCAGATCGGTCAGAACAGGCACCCGTCTTCCTGTGCAACACGCCACCCAGGATTCCAGACAACAGAAAGTCACTTCGTTGACTGTCACCCTGATCGTCACAAGTGTGTGTTTTCTCCTCCTCACCACTCCACCCCAAGTATACTCGATCACATCAATATACATCGATTGGACTGACCCCTTTGAGTATGCGCGATATTTCATCTTCAGAGAAGCCACCCAGTTGATGTTGTCCACCAACTGCGCAGTCAACTTTTACTTGTACTGCCTGACAGGAAGCAGATTCAGAAGAGCAGTTTTCAAGCACAACATTTTAGATTTCCGGGTCATTATGTCCAACTGAAAAGTATGTCTTTTTACTGGACTGCTCCGACAGTGACATTGATATCATTCAGTGCTGATGTTACTGTGGAATCAGTAATGTATCGATCATGACTGGCCAGTTACAGTGACATTGATATCATTCAGTGCTGATGTTATTGTGGAATCAGTAATGTATCGATCATGACTGGCCATTTACAGTGACATTGATATCATTCAGTGCTGATGTTACTGTGGAATCAGTAATGCATCGATCATGACTGACCTCTTACAGTGACTGTCAGAATGGCCATTGCTGGATGGTGACCACTGTAGCTAACCAGCACTGAATCAGATGAAAAATAAAATGAATCGATCACAACTTGAAACGAGTGAACGAATAAAGTATGAACCACTCAGCAGACAAAATGAGTAGACAAGTAAAGTATGAACCACTCAGCAGACAAAATGAGTCGACAAGTAAAGTATGAACCACTCAGCAGACAAAATGAGTAGACAAGTAAAGTATGAACCACTCAGCAGACAAAATGAGTGGACAAGTAAAGTATGAACCACTCAGCAGACAAAATGAGTAGACAAGTAAAGTATGAAGAACTCAGCAGACAAAATGAGTAGACAAGTAAAGTATGAACCACTCAGCAGACAAAATGAGTAGACAAGTAAAGTATGAACCACTCAGCAGACAAAATGAGTCGACAAATAAAGTAGGTATCAGTCCGTGGACACAATGCATGACAAAATAAACAGGCATAAAAAAAGATAAATGAATACATGAATTAACGAACACAAAAAGAATATACAAGCAAACAAACAAACATAACTTATCTCCATCTATCTGTATATCTATCTATATATCTAATTCCATAGACATATTGATAAATAGATAGATATGTATACACACGCGCACACACACATAATATATATATATATATATATATATATATATATATATATATATATATATATATATATATATATAATGCTGAACAATTAAGTAGTGGGGGAAAACAAGTGCAAGCTAACAATTCCTCAGTCATCATAGTAATGACTTGGCAAAGATTTGAACTTTTAGAAAAAAAAATTGAAGGTGAAGAAAATGGGGTGAATATATTATAAATATGAGAAACCCTTCACTAGCTGCCTGAGGGAACCATCGTAATTTCTCTCGAAGGCAGATTTATTTGTATTGCCTGCTCCTGGGCCTTTCGTCCGCTGGATCGGACTCATCAGGGAGACACGGCTGGTTGTGTCTGTGCCCTTGGTGTCAAATACAGACACACCACAGTCCATAATTCTGCGGTGTTCTCACCACAAAGGGTTCAAAAAAGAATCCAACAGTTCCCCCAAAGCAGCCAGTGAATGGTAGTAAAATGGAATAAACGAAAGTGTGGAGAGGAAAAAAGTTGCTGAAAAACTAAAAAGCATTATGCAAACAGTATAAAATGTAGGGGACAATCTTTGAGCCTATGCTTGAGGATCCATTCAAGGATGCAAGGGAGATCAAAAGATATGGAACAGTTTGAATGGTCAGTTCTGCTGTTCAATAACCCAAGCATTGTGAGTGGCTAAGAATTGTACAGAACAACCTTTACTTGGATCTCCTAAGAGATGCAATCTCCCACTGACTGACCAAACAATATAATGCTGAACAATTAAGTAGTGGGGGAAAACAAGTGCAAGCTAACAATTCCTCAGTCATCATAGTAATGACTTGGCAAAGATTTGAACTTTTAGAAAAAAAATTGAAGGTGAAGAAAATGGGGTGAATATATTATAAATATGAGAAACCCTTCACTAGCTGCCTGAGGGAACCATCGTAATTTCTCTCGAAGACAGATTTATTTGTATTGCCTGCTCCTATGCCTTTCGTCCGCTGGATCGGACTCATCAGGGAGACACGGCTGGTTGTGTCTGTGCCCTTGGTGTCAAATACAGACACACCACAGTCCATAATTCTGCGGTGTTCATCACCACCAAGGGTTCAAGAAAGAATCCAACAGTTCCCCAAAGCAGCCAGTGAATGGTAGTAAAACGGAATAAAACGAAAGTGTGGAGAGGAAAAAAGTTGCTGAAAAACTAAAAGCATTATGCAAACAGTATAAAAATGTAGGGGACAATCTTTGAGCCTATGCTTGAGGATCCTTCAAGGATGCAAGGGAGATCAAAAGATATGGAACAGTTTGAATGGTCAGTTCTGCTGTTCAATAACCCAAGCATTGTGAGTGGCAAGAATTGTACAGAACAACTTTATTATCTCCTATGAATGCAATCATCCACTGACTGACATATCAAAATAATCTCTGACCCAATGTTGGGCGAAAGAGAGTGAAGGATAATTCTCAGTCCAAATCATGACTGGCCCAAATGAACTTTTAGATAGGAAGGTGCAAATCTGGTCATTATTTGAGCTTCACTATCCAGCCTTGGATTTCTCTCCTTTTGTTTGCCTGCCTTTCCAGCCCTGCCCTGGACGGACTCTCAGGGCAGCTGAATTGTGCTGGCCGGTATCACATACAGAACCCCCACAGTTTCCTATTCTTGGTGTTCTCCAACAAGGGTTCTTGGGATAAGGATCCTAATTTGTTTCCTCCAAGCCAGTGATGGTATAAACGGTCTTGGAGAGAAAGTGCAAGAAACTAAAAGCATTTATGCAAACGTCTGAATTAGGCTCTTGGGGTCTTGCTGTCAGGTCCATTGTTGCAAAGATACAGCAAGATGGACAGCACCAGGAATGGTCAGCTTCTCTGTTCATAAAAGCATTCCCTGAGTCTAAGAATTGTTTAGCTTTCATTATTGTTTCATCATATCTCATCATTATTTCTTGTGGGGCCCCTTGATGGCGTGAGAGAGATGAGAAGGACATTGAAAGGGGCCCACCCCCTTCATCTGCCTGTCGATCAGTAGATTTTTATCCTGGTCCTTCTTTGATGCTGTCCACAGATTTGGCTTGTGTCTCCTTCGTCTGCCGCCTTTCCCGCGTGCCTGGAGGACTTTTTGGGGATGAATTGTGGGCGGCGTATACATGCCCGAACCACGACACTTCCTCTTCTTGACTGTTGCCAGAGGGGTTCTTGGGGCCTGCAAGTGAATGTTATTGGCTCCCCACCCAAGGTCGTTGTCTTCCGGCTTGCCAAGGATCCCGGCAAGCCCGAAGCTTAGTTTCAAACGCGGTTTCTCTTGGTGGGCCTTTCTGTCATGGTCCAGCTTTCGCAGCCTTTCAGCAAGATGGACAGCACCAGGGACTTGTACAGCTTCATCTTTGTAGGAAAGCTGATCTCCCTGCTCTTCCAGATCTTGTTTAGCTTTGCCATTGCTGCTGTTGCGATCGCTAGTCTGGTCTTGATTTCTGTTGTAGAGCGACCGTCTTTGGTGAGAGTGGCGCCAAGGTATTTGAAAGCGCCCACTTCTTCAAGCTGTTGTCCGTTCATGTAGATTTCAGCATGGGTGTTGGTTGTGCTGTTGACCAGGACTTTGCTTTTTTCTGTGCTCACTTCCATTCCATATGCACCTGTCCTTTCTTCCAGTCTCTTTGTCAGGTCTTGTAGTTCTTCGTTGCTGCCTCCCATCAGGTCGATGTCATCTGCAAACCTCAGATTATTGATGGTTCTTCCTCCGATGGAGACAGTGGAGTGGAAGTCATGGAGGGTTTCACGCATGATGTTTTCCAGGAAGAGATTGAACAGTACGGGAGATAGCAGGCAGCCTTGACGGACTCTCAACTGTGGTCTTGAAGTAGTCCCCTATCTGGTTGTTGAGGAGGACTGCGCTGCTGGCGGTGTTATACAGCGCCTGGATGGTTTGCACGAGACCCTCCTCTATGCCAAACTTTCTGAGCACCTGCCACAGACCCTTGTGCCACACCCTTTCAAACGCTTTCCTAAAGTCAATGAAGTTGTGGAACAGGTCTCTCTGATGTTGCAGATGTTTCTCCATCAGTATCCGGCAGGTGAAGATCTGTTCTACTGTGCTTCTGCCTGCCCTGAATCCAGCTTGTTCTTCCGCCAGGTGTTCTTCCGCCTCTTTCTTCAGTCGATTCAAGATGACTCTGAGCATGATTTTACTGGTGTGGCAAATGAGACTTATTGTTCTGTAGTTCTGGCATTGGCGTAGATTTCCCTTTTTGGGCAGGGGGATGATGAGTGATTGAGTCCATTCTGTGGGCCACTGTTTTGTCTCCCAGATCTTCTGACAAATCAATGTTACTAGAGTGACCAATTCCTTCCCTCCATGTTTGAGCAGCTCTGCTGGAATATTGTCTGCTCCAGGTGATTTCCCTGCCGGAAGGCTGCCGATGGCTTCTTCCACTTCTTCTCTCATCACTGGTAGTGGTGAGGATTCCCTTGATGGTGTTGAGTCCCCCTCAAACAGACTGTCATCTGGCTGTATAGGGTAGTTGTAAAGTTCTTGGCAGTACTGTGTCCATCTGTTCAAAACAGCGGAGCTTTCTGTCAGCAGCTCGCCTGAGGTATCCTCGATGACTGACGATCTGTTTTGCTGCGTCTTGGTGAGGTTTTTCAGTGTAGTGAAGGCATGTTTGCTGCTTCCCTTTTTCAAGTGAGCAGTACTGTGTTTTTGCACTCAGTGATGGGCAGGTTCAGAAACAGGTAAAGTGTTCACTCTCACAGGACTTCGTGGTTATCGTCATACCTTTACACCTGCACTCATGGACGGGCAGGTTCAGAACAGGTGAAGTGTTCAGTCTCACAGGTTAGGATCCATGACAAACCAGGAACAAGGAACTTGAAGCTGCCTTTACCCCCCTGTCCTAGGACTGACATAGTCACAGAGTTGCCTTTTAGCAAACAGCTTTTCTTTTATTGAAAACGTTCATTTAGCGTTGCTATATGTTGCTTTTGTCCAAACAAATTGATGAAATATAAACAGTATCATCAATGACGACCCAAGTGGAAGACATGACCATGCTCTTAATAAGGTCTCGACGACTGCGTGTGCATGTCTGCATCAGAGCTCATGTTGATGACTGTATTGTATTGTTTCTTTGAAAGCTATCGTTGTCCGTACGGTTCTAAAGTATGTTACCCATATGAATGCATTAGAGAGAAAAAAAGACAGGAAGATAGGATTAATAGCATACTAAAGATAATAAATATGATAACAAATCTCATGAATGTATACTTCATACTTCATTCTTTGAAATGTATACACACACACACACACACACACACACACACACACACACACACACACACACACACACACACACACACACACACACACACACACACACACACACACACACACACACATGCACATGCACACACACACGCGCGCGCGCGCGCGCGCTCATCTCGGGCTATGACTTAGCAGATGGTTGACCTACAGTATAGCCCGATGCGCTGGTCAGACCTTGGGTACTTACCGAACATTGGCTGTGCTCCCGTGTACGTATATGTGAGAACATTTTGTTGTTATCATTGTCTTCAATTTAACGTCTTTCCACATTAAGTGATATTAAACGATGAGAAAGTGTGTCGAGAGGGGGAGTATGAAGAGGGGGTTGGTGGGTGGGTTATCTATACAAAAAGTCGTTTTTACAATCTTTACAATACAATGAAAAAAAAATGTATGTGAAAACCAACTTTAAATACCTATTTTGAATCATAACACGAACTAAAACAAATGTCCCTTAGGACTGTGTAGTATTCAGTTTGCAAAATCAAACAACTAAAGTTCTCAAGGATATTTTCGAAAGAACTTTCAGAAATAGCCGGGAAAATAGGTCTCAATCACTGGCATTCCAGAAGAATGTGTTGGTTTGGAATTTGTTCACCGCACAGATTGTAACCTTCTTGCTGGATTTTGTTTTGAAGGCATTAGGCTTTATCCTAAAAGACAGCGAAGTAATGTGTCTACATTTGAACATGTTTCTATATTCCACGGCTATTTGGTTTGCCAGATCATCGACATTTATTAAGATACTCGAGAATTTCCCTTCCTATGGACAGATTTTGAAACTTTGTTCTACAACGCTTGCTCCAGTAAATGATTCCCCCCCTGTAACGGATAATGGAATGCTTATTTGCATAGCTTCGCTGTCTTGCCCTGCACCTTTTCTTGCGGCTCTGTCAGCACAGTCTTTTGAATACATTCCAACATGTGAAGGAACCAAAAACGGCAATATTGGTCCCCTTTATACCTAAAATGTGAATCATTTGGTTGATTTCTATGATAGTTTTGGATTTTTTCTTGTGATCAATTGAACGTAAGGCGTACAGTACGGCCTGAGCATTCGACGCTGAATAAAATTTGAAACATTTTCAATGGAAGAGCAGCTATGTAATAAGAGCCATAAGTAAAGCAACGAGTTGGGCGGTAAATTTTGATCGATTTTACCAGTGAAGTATGACTTTTCTTTTTGTGAAAGCTGTTATTACAAAACAAGAACCGCCACAATGATAAACTAAGAGTGAGCTGTCTGTATATACCTAGTACCTTGAAACGATGTGGACATTTATTCTCTAGGTACAGCGGGACTTTACTTTGCATAATATTTGGATTCTCATTGTTCTTCACATCAGTGTACTTGGTGTCAACCTGTGGTTTATCCATCTCCCAGGTAGGGTGAGGAGAATCAGTGTACTTGGTATCAACCTGTGGTTAATCCATCTCCCAGGTAGGGTGAGGAGAATCAGTGTACTTGGTGTCAACCTGTGGTTTATCAATCTCCCAGGTAGTGTGAGGAGAATCAGTGTACTTGGTATCAACCTGTGGTTTATCCATCTCCCAGGTAGGGTGAGGAGAATCAGTGTACTTGGTGTCAACCACCTGTGGTTTATCCATCTCCAGGTAGGGTAAGGAGAATCAGTGTACTTGGTGTCAACCTGTGGTTTATCCATCTCCCAAGTAGGGTAAGGAGAATCAGTGTTCTTGGTGTCAACCTGTGGTTTATCCATCTCAAGGTAGGATGAGGAGAATCAGTGTACTTGGTGTCTACCTGTGGTTTATCCATCTCCAGGTAGGGTGAGGAGAAACTACTTCCTGGTGAGCATGTGTGTGGGTGTGGGTGTATGTGCGCATGCACGCATACACAGTTGTGTGCGCTTAAGCGCGAATGCCCGTGCGCTCGCGCGAGCCTGTGTATGCGTGTGTGTGTGTGTGTGTGTGTGTGTGTGTGTGTGTGTGTGTGTGTGTGTGTGTGTGTGTGTGTGTGTGTGTGTGTGTGTGTGTGTATGTGTGTGTGTGTGTGTGTGTGTGTGTGTGTGTGTGTGTGTGTGTGTGTGTGTGTGTGTGTGCGTGTGTGTGTGCGTGCGTGCGTGCGTGCGTGAGAGAAGAGAGAGAGAGAGAGAGAGAGAGAGAGAGAGAGAGAGAGAGAGAGAGAGAGAGAGAGAGAGAGAGAGAGAGAGAGAGAGAGAGTGCTTGCGATCTTTGATTATTTGTGGGAAACGAATATTCAGATGTCATAGTAACAAGAATAGCATTAGAAACAAAAACAATAACAGCAACAGCAACACACACACACACACACACACACACACACACACACACACACACACACACACACACACACACACACACACACACACACACACACACACACACACACATAGCACACCAACCACCACCCCCGCCATCACCGCCACCACCACCACCCCCACCACCGCATATACATTCACATTCATGGATTGTCCTCTTCATACACCGATGCACGCACAGCGCACATACGTCTGCAATATACACGGGGGTCCCCGAGATTCACTGTGGTCCCTGGGAGATTCGCTGGGGTCCCCGAGAGATTCTCTGGGGTCCCCGAGAGATTCCACGTCTGATCTCTGTTGACGTCTGTTTGATCATTTGTGTCTGTTCCTGTACAGGCCCAGTATTCTTTCTTTCTTTCTTTCTTTCTTTCTGCGTACGCAGGCTGATACTCCTGCGGACACTCCCTGTATAGCCAGGCAGTGGAGTTTTGTGTGTATGACCCTTTTTTATCCCGCCATTAAGGCAGCCATACTCCATCTTTGGGGAAGAGGCCCAGTATGACTGCCCCAATCTCTAGGAGTCTTCACAGCGTTGGACTTGATATTATTCCAATATTTGTTTAGTTGATGATGTTTCTCTTCCTTTCAATATGGATATGTGGCCACTTCCTGTCTTGACGATCAGCTCTGAAAAGTGGCTTTCACTTGTTTGTTGAGGTGATTCTTTACATTTCTAATCATGTCAGATCGACCAAACAGTAACCCAGCTCTCATCGTTGCTTTGCCTGCCAGTGTGTCTGCTCTCTGCTTTCCTTTATCACCCGCATGTCCTTGGCTGCACATCCCTAAGAGTCTCTCCAGTGGAAGGATGCGCATTACTTCATCATGCAAAGCAGGGCTTCCAATTCTACTATCCACTTTTTGAGGAAGGTTCATGGAGTTAGTCAACATCATGGCTTGTTCAGTTTGAAGCCGGTCTGTGGATCAGATTCGGTGGTTTGCTTGTGTCACTGCTTCTACCTCCATTGTTAGACTTGAAGTTGTTGAACTAGATACTTGATATTGTCTTCCTGGATAGTGCCGCCATTTTGCTTCACTGTCTGTCCACAAACTGACCTCAGGGACACCGATGGAACCACCGGTATATGTAAAAATACCTTCTGTTTTTTGCTGAGGATTTCTACCTGCATCTGCATTTCTATGTTGGTTTTGCTTTCTGGCCATTCTTGACAGTGTTTTCAGGCTCTGGAGTGATGGCAGTGTGATAGAGGTGTTTGAAGTACGAGGGTTGGAAAATAAGTCTGTGGCCCAAGTATGAAGGAAGGGCGTCAAGAGTCTGTTCACCTGTCATTTTTCAACACAGTATGAAGGAAGGGCGTCAAGAGTCTGTTCACCTGTCATTTTTCAACACATTATGAAGGAAGGGCGTCAAGAGTCTGTTCACCTGTCATTTTTCAACACAGTCTCCTCGCAAGGCCACACACCGCTCACAATGCATCAGAATCCCTTCGCTGAAGAAGGTTCTATGTTGGGATCATAGGAACGCCTCTGTAGCCTCCATCACTTCATTATCTGTGCTGAATCTGATTCCAGCAAGGTGTTTCTTCAGAAACGAGAACAGTTGTAGTCGGAGGCGGTCAGATATGGCGAATATGGGCGGTGCTGGAGTAGTTCGTATCGACAGTTACGAATGGTTGCCATGGCAATAGTGGAGCAGTGAGCAGGTGCGTTATCCTGAAGGTAGAGAACGCCTCTGGTCAACTGTCCAGGGCGTTTCTCGATGATGGCTGCTCGTAATTGCTGCAGTAAATTAGAGTAATATTATCCCGTCACAGTGCGCCCACGTTAAAAAAAAGTCAATCATTAGGATCCCATCCGCATCCCAGAAAACTGATGCCATGACCTTGCCCGCCGAGATGGTGATCCTGGCGTTCTTGGGAGGGGGAGAGTCCATGTGTTTCCACAGCTTTGACATTCTGTTTGTTTCTGGCGTAAAGTGATGGCACCACGTCTCATCCATGGTAACCAACCTCTGCAGAAAGCCTTCTGGGTCAGTGTTAGACAGGCAAAGATTGTCGCGCGACATGTTGAACCGACTGCGTTTCTGTCGAGAGTCCGAAGCCTTGGTACCCAGCGTGCAGATACCTTCCTCATGGCCATGTGTTCTTTCAGGATGACAAGTACTGTGGTGTGGGAGACCCCACCTCACTGGCTATGAATCTGATGGTCAGTCGTTGGTCAGCCATGATCAGGTCATGAACTTTCGCAATGGTTTCTTCACTGCACTGTGATACAGGCCTGTCAGGACGGTCACCATCATCAATGCTCTTTCTCCCCCTCCTGAATTCAGCAGTCCACTTCTTGACCATTGAGTAAGAAGGGGTAGACTCACCGCATGTTTTCTCCATATCTTCATGGATGGCTTTGGGGGACAAGCCTTTATGTCGAAGGAAATATATCACGGCTGTGTTCTGGAGGTTCTCCATTTTGACGTAAAGAGGGGGTGGGGGGTGGGGGGGGGGTTGGTCACTCTGCCGGCCTGTTACGTCAAAACTAGCGTGACGTCAGACTTCAAACGTTGCACGTCATCGTTCGAAAGGCAGGTGCAATTGTAAGCCAAATTGCATTTATGCAGCCAAACTCCTTCATGGTTGGGCGACGGACTTATTTTCCAACCCTCGTATTCTGGATACTTTTCTCATTCCTTCGTTTCTGTGATTTCTGCTAAATGGCGCACAGACTGTAAATTGTCTTCGTCTTCTGCCTGTCCCACTGTCAACCTCGGGTGATGTCAGTGGAGGAAGGACTAGCGCACAGCCCAAACACACTCACAGCTTGCTTACAATCTCATTCATATATCATGCATTCGTCACATCAAACCACTAGTAAAGTCTATAACTTTACTACACATGATCATAGAACGAAACATCAATGCATATGGAATCAAACAAAATAAAACATTCTCTCTTTCCTGAACTTCACAAAATCATTTATCTAAAACATCATTAACTAACCCGGGTATAAATAGGTTTCTACTTTACCTGGCCAGGTGATCTTAACTATTCACGAATCACTGTCTTTTCTTTTCCTTTTTTTTTCTTTCTTTTCACTGTCACTTTCACAACACGACACAACTGCTGGCACTGGTATTGGTCTGCTGGCACCGGCGTTGGTCTGTGGTTCTGCTTGACGAAGTGACGCTGCCAGGTATGAGGTCGAACCCCGGTTAAGATAGAACAGTGACTATCAACATCGATCTGTTCTCCTTTCTTCCTTCCTGCATTAACGCATGCACTCTCTCTCTCTTCCAGTCTGCCCTATCAAATGGACATGGTTGCTTTTCTTTTCTTTTTCTTTTCTTTCTTTTCCTCTTCATTAGTTAGCAACTCTCTCTCTCCACATCTCTCTTTAGTCCTCCTCTGCAGACTATCTCATGCTAATCTCTCAACTTGGTTCTCTTCTCTCCTCCCTTCATCTCTCTGCTTCTCTCTCAAGCAGACCTACACCCAGAACCTCTCCCTCTCTCTGTCTCTCTGTTCGTTCTCCCCTCGTTCTCCCGTTCTCTCACTCTCACATCCTTCTTATCCCGTTCCGATCTGTCAAAAAGGGCGAGTACCATTGGTCAGTATTTTACCCCTGATACCCGAAGTTATCTCCCTCTAATTCCATTAGATATTCAAATCATGACAGTCACGCCTACACGCCTTACTCTCTGTGGTGGTCAATTGGTCATTTAATTGATTAGCTAGATTTCACCCCCCACCACGCACTACCTTCCCCCCTTTCCTACTTAACTGGCGCCGTGTGGCTTAACGTGTGGGCACTGGTCAGTGTAAATTGGCTAGATGAATCCGGCCCAGGCACTGAGATGCGTCCGGGCAGACATCGAGGCGTCGGTCAAACGGCTTAGTCTGTCTGGGTGGACCGTACCGTCTCCGTGAAGCCTCTCCGCTAAGCTTAATTGGCTGGACCCGACCCATGGGCCCGTCTATCTGGCGCCTAGAATGTTTGAGTTGAAGCTTATGTCCGAACAAATTGGCTGGCGACTCCACGAGTTGGGTTGTTTCATTTTTGTCCGTGACACCCACCCATAATTGTCCACGTTCCAGGCGAGTGCCTTTTGTTTACTTGACTGCCGCATGTCGTGGATTTTCGTAACTTTCAAGTCCCTTCACCAGTTCTGGCTTATGTCTTGCCTGTATTGAAGGAAGGTCAAGCTGGACTTGCAAAGTTTCAACTGGTGTATCTTTTGTGGTTCCCAAGATGAGTCTGATTGCTTCATTTTGATTTCTTTCTAAGTTAAGAAAACTGCTCTCGGACAGTGTTGTAAGCCATAATCCATAATCAATCACATTCATGTTATGTGTTGTAAGCCATAATCCATAATCAATCACAATCATGTTGTGTGTTGTAACCCATAATCCATAATCAATCACATTCATGTTGTGTGTTGTAAGCCATGATCCATAATCAATCACATTCATGTTGTGTGTTGTAAGCCATAATCCATAATCAATCACATGTATTTGGTGTGGTGTAAGCCATAATCCATAATCAATCACATGTATTTGGTGTGCTGTAAGCCATAATCCATAATCAATCACATGTATTTGGTGTGCTGTAAGCCATAATCCATAATCAATCACATGTATTTGGTGTGCTGTAAGCCATAATCCATAATCAATCACATGTATTTGGTGTGCTGTAAGCCATAATCCATAATCAATCACATGTGTTTGGTGTGCTGTAAGCCATAATCCATAATCAATCACATGTCTTTGGTGTTCTGTAAGCCATAATCCATAATCAATCACATGTGTTTGGTGTGCTGTAAGCCATAATCCATAATCAATCACATGTATTTGGTGTGCTGTAAGCCATAATCCATAATCAATCACATGCATCTGGTGTGTTGCGGTCCCATCAACATTTAAGATATCTGGGGTGGCGTTTCACTGTGTTTTCCTTCGCTGCGACATTGAAATTGTCAGAACTGAGTGAGTCTTTCGTTATAATTACGTTACACACACCATTGTTCCCATTTACTTTCTTTTGCTTCTTCAGCTGTTCTTTTCAATGGTTCAGTTTTTTTCATTCATGTAAGTTTCAATCGCTGGATCAGGGAAAGGTTTTCTTCTTTTTCTACGCCAACTCTTCGCAGCCTTGAGTTTCTCTTTACAAGCTGTTTCTGCGTCTTTATTCCACACAGGGGTTGAGCGGTTTGTTGGCTTAAGTAGCGTTCCATTTGCATCTTGCACTCTTTTACTTTTCTCTGATATTCACGTCCTTGTTGAGAAATGGCTGTTTTGTTCCGTTTGTTCTTGTGATAGTTTCTGTAATCTGAATACGACAGGAACATAGTCACTTCCATGAAGTGAAGGAGAAAGTTGGGAGAATAGAAGATGGTGACTTCACTCCAAAAATGATGGAGAAGATTGAAAGCCTCACTGGTCAGGGTGGAGCGGCAACTCCCCCAGCAGTTGACAAGGAAGAAATAAAGACACTGATCAACAAGTCCTCAAAGGAAAGCATCGCAGAAACTGAGGACAGGGCCCGGCGCAGTAAGAATGTGGTCGTATCTGGAATGGTGGAGCCAAAAAGCCTGGACAAAGAAGACAGATATGAAGAGGACCGATCCAAAGCCAAAAATCTGCTTGCCCAGATAAACAGCCAAAGGCAACCAGCAGCGACATGCAGACTTGGAGACTACAAGCCTGATCAGAAAAACCCAAGACCCCTTCGACTGACCTTTGCAACCAGGGAGGAAAGAGATGAAGTTCTGGAGTGTTTTAGAATCGCCAGGAAGAGAGGCCAGGAACAAGAAGTCCAAGTCATGGATAAGAACACTGGATGAGAAGAGATACGACCATGCGTGAGCGACAGGAAGACTTGGCTCTCTACAAGGAATGGAAGGTAAAAAAGGAAAGTTCCAAGGCATCGGGGGATGGAGCAGTTTGGATTCGCCGGAACGTTGGCAACAAGCAGCAAACCTTGAGGCAGGCCACCTAGTAATTGTAGGCGACTTCAACTTTCCTGAAATAGACTGGAGGCAAGAAAAGAGCACTGTGGGTGAAGACCAAGCTGCGACCAAGTTCTACAATGCTACAAAGGATGCGTTCCTCATCCGGCACCAGCTAGAGCCAACGAGGATCAGAGACGGACAGAAGCCTACTCTAGACGACCTAGTCCTCAGTTTCATGTCACTTGAAAAAGACTCTAAGAGTCGAAACGCTGTGCATTGTTTTTGTTTCCTCTTTAACCCCCCCCCCCCCCCCCTTTTTGTTTGTTTCGGTCTTTACCACCAATCTTCAAATCATATAGTTGTTCTGAAAAGACCCAGTCAAGTGTTATCAATAGTTAAAACCAAAATTAAAATACAGACATAACAAGTGTGTCAAAGGAATTAGTTGCAATAACCGGAAACCTTTCCAATCACGTTTATGTTAAAATCACAATTAGAATACAGAGACATAAAGTGTGTCAAAGGAACTAGTTGCAATAACCGGAAACCTCTGCAATCTCATTAATGTTAAAACCAAAATTAGAATACAGAGATATAAAGTGTGTCAAAGGAACTAGTTGCAATAAACAGAAACCTTTCCAATCACGTTTATATTAAAATCACAATTAGAATACAGAGATATAAAGTGTATCAAAGGAACTAGTTGCAATAAACAATAATTAATGTTAAAACCAAAATTAAAGTACAGACATATAAAGTGAATCAAAGGAACTAGTTGCAATAAACAATCACATTAATGTTAAAACCAAAATTAGAATACATATATATATATATATATATATATATATATATATATATATATATATATATTATATATATATATATATATATAAAATTAGAGTCAAAAGACCACTCAGAAGTCTAAAAATGCTCAACCAAATAGGGAGCGACATAACAGTTTAAAATAGGATTTAAAAATGGATTAAAAACTACCCGACAAACTTGTTTCGAGCAAGTGCTCTTCTCAGGGTATGTACAACATGGACACGCCACCAGTGTTATATAGATTAGTGTGTGGGCGTGTGAGCTCTGCGCGTGTGGCACGTGGCCTGTAGATTTTTTCTTTTTTGGGGTGCATTCAGGGGGACGTGCCAGGGAATGGTGCATTGACAATAAACCAAAAATCATTGAAAACAAGAAAAAAGAACTTTGTAACATCTTTCAAAGCTACAACCTAAAAATCACAGTAGAAGCCAACCAAAAATAGTAAATTATTTAGACATAACATCAGACCTTAAGGACCACACATACAAACCATACAAAAAACCCAATGACACACCTGTCTACGTAGACATCAAAAGTAACCATCCACCCTCTGTTTTAAAAACCATACCTAATGGCATAAACAAAAGATTATCTAAACTGTCATGCAGTGAGAAAGAATTTAACAGTGCAGCAGCCGAATACCAAGAGGCGCTGAATAAAAGTGGCTTCAACTACAAATTACAATATAACCCAGATAATAACATGAACAGCAATAAGAAAAACAGGAAAAGAAAAATTATATGGTATAACCCTCCATATGATGGAAGAATAAAAACCATCGTAGGAAAAGAATTCCCCAGAATCCTTAAAACATCATTCCCAAAAGAACATGTACTATCTAAAATATTCAATAAAAACACCGTCAAGCTGTCGTACTCGTGTATGCCCAACCTTAAAAACATAATTGATTCTTCCAACAAAACCAAAAACAACACAACCAAAGAGGGTGACGAAAGGATATCTTGTAATTGCACAAAAAGACCAGTGCCCTCTGAACAACAAATGTCTTTACAGCAACATTGTGTACCAAGCTACGGTAACAACAGACAGTGATAAAGTAACATACATAGGGATCACGGCAAACCATTTTAAAACCAGATATGCAAACCATAAACAGTCCTTCAAAAATGAAAAATATAAAAACCAAACAGAACTAAGTAAATATATATTGGAAGCTTAAAGATAAGAAAATAGATTACAACATATCATGGAAAATATAAAAAGAGCAGCACCATACAACATTTCTAAAAAATGCAACTTATGTACTGCAGAAAAGTGGCTGATATTATGTAAACCCCATCTAGCATCCCTGAACTCTAAAATAGAAATGATTAATAATTGCAGGCACAAATGTAAATCTTTGTCAATGCACCATTCCCTGGCACGTCCCCCTGAACGCGCCCCCAAAAAGAAAAAAAACTACAGGCCACGTGCCACACGCGCTCACACGCCCATACACTAATCTATGTAACACTGGTGGCGTGTCCATGTTGTACATACCCTGAGGAGAGCACTTGCTCGAAACAAGTTTCTCGGGTAGTTTTAAATCATTTTTAAATCCTCTTTTAAACTGTTTTATATATATATATATATATATATTAATATATATATATATATATATATATAATATATATATATATATATATATATATATATATTGAATTATAAACAAAGCTTGCTCTTAAAACTGAAAAGGCAGAGGAGTCAACTTACCACTTTCCGTGGTCACTGAGGAGAAACCACCAAGTTTCGAAATATCGGTATATGACCAGGAGTTATATGTTAGTGAGTTTCCCTCTCTATTGAGGATGTCTCTCTCTCCCCCTTGGAGAATATAAGCTTGCTGAAGGCTCATTTTGAGAAGCATTTATTGTATTTTTTCCCCATCCACCCACTCAAGCACATACTGTTAGTTAGGCAGAATCATCTGCCACTGCAGGTATGAATGCGTATCTCCCCCTATTTCTTCAATCTAAGACATAAGAGCAAGCTTTGTTTATAATTCAATATTTCTTGCAGTCATTGCAACACCAAGCTGCTCTGTAAGTTGCTGGAACGGTGCTCGGTACTTATCCTTGGAATTTATTAGTTTCTTGTATATATATATATATATATATAAATATATATATATATATATATATATATATATATATATATATATATATATATAATATAAGTATAAATCGCTACTTATGGCAACCACTGTAAAAGGGGATGTTAAGGTTACCACATCTATATCTGTTAATTTTTAAATGATACTAAATCAAATTAGCTCATTATGTTCTGTATACTTTGAACTCTGAAGTTGTAAAGAAATAAATGTGAAAAGATAAAAAATGACAGATATACATTTTTACCTGGTTACCCTAAGGTTTTCTTAGTGTTTGTTGGGTCTTAGGACAACCAGCACATTTGTTAAAACTTTCCAAGCAAATTGAAAGGAGGTACGAAAGGAATGATCGGATTTGGCCCATATTTGGGTCTCGTTCAATGCTCACTTTCTCAAGCGACGATTGAATTCTAAAAATAGCTTGAGTGTGCGTATATCTGGCAAGATCGACGGTTTACAGAAAAGACTTACAAAGCCCTTTTGTTCTGTTTTTCAAAATACTTAATGTGATGAAAGAAGTTCATGTGTAACTTTTTTTCAAAACAACCCCCTTTGAAAAAAATATATTTGACCAAATAGGCTGGTAGCCATAAAACTTTTATTGCAGTGGTTGCCCTAAGGTGAAGATCATTAAAACGATATTACTCTCCAACGGCTTATTGGAGAAAAGCCAAAATATACCCAGACAAACTTAAGACAATGAATCCCGATAGCGTATTGAAATAAGGCTGTATGCACGATTCCCTTCTCGTAGCAGGCCAAAACCTTAGGACGACCAAATCGCGGTTGTCCTAAGTGCAAATTAATATAAAAACGGGTTTTATGTCAACCATTGGTCATCCTAAATACTCTTTGATATATATATTATATATATATATATATATATATACTGCTGAACAATTAAACAGTGGGAGAAAAGAAGTGCAAGTTAACAATTCTTCAGTCATTACAGCAATGACTTGACAAAGATTTGAATTTTTAAAAAAATGGGGGAATATATTATAAATATGAAAAACCCTTCACTAGCTGCCAGAGGGAACCATCGTACTCTCCTTCAAAGACAGATCTGTTTGTATTGCCTGCTCCTATGCCTTTCGTCTGCTGGATCTGACTCATCAGGGAGACACGGCTGATTGTGTCTGTGCTCTTGGTGTCAACTAGAGACACACCAAAGTTCATAATTCTGTGGTGTTCTCATCACCAAGGGTTCAAAAAAGAATCCAACAGCACCCGCAAAGCAGCCAGCAAAGGGTAGTAAATGGAACAAAGGAAAGCGTGGAGAGGAAAAAAGTTGCTGAAAAACTACAAGCATTATGCAAACAGTATAAAATGTATGGACTATCTTTGAGCCTATGCTTGAGGATCCATTCAAGGATGCAAGGGAGATCAAAAGATATGGAACAGTCTGAGTGGTCAGCTCTGCTGTTCAATAACCCAAGCATTGTGAGTGGCTAAGAATTGTACAGAACAACCTTCTTTATATATATATATATATATATAATATATATATATATATATATATATATATATATATATATATATATATATATATATATATAAAATATCAATGGAACTAGTTGCAATCAACAATCACATTAATGTTTAAACCAAAATTAAAATGCCGACATATAAAGTGTATCAAAAGGGATTCGGTGAGTGTCGCTCGACGTGTGCGGACGTATTTTGCCACGCTCTCAACGGTCCGAATCTGAGCTGTGAACTCGGTCGTACGCTTTGCCTATACGCACTAACTGCGACAGCGTCTTTTCTTTTTTTCCCTGACGTTCCAGTTTATTCGTTGAAAATGCAAGCTTTTTCTACAGTAACTCCCGTTTTTCTCAAATCAAAGAACCTTCCGGATCACGACAAGAATCGGCCGTCCGTATTGGAAATGTGCTTGGCGGCGGAACGAGTAGCTGGCCAGGGCTCGATCATCGGAGCTCAGAACATTGGCAGCTTGTGGCGTATTTACCCCGCCACCAAGGAGGCACGGATGGCAGTCCTTGTCCAGGGTATGCGGATGAGGGATACTATGCTACAGGTATGCAGTACTAACCCCTATGTTCTCCACAGCGATACAGGTGAGGAAAAGCCCTCTACAAAACTGTGGATTGACAACATCCCAATCTCGGTCGCAGACTCGGAAATCGAGCATTCACTTGTCAAGCTCGGTTGCGAACTGAGATCAGAGATTAAGATGGAGAGAGCTCGCGATGCAGACAACAAATTGACTCGATTGTAACGGGTTGCAGGTTTGTTTTCATAACTGTCCCCTCTACTCCTCTTGATAAATTTGTGAAAGTCAGCATTTTTACAGTTTAAATTGTTCCACAGAGAACAAAAACAGCAGAAAAAAGTCATATGCTCACGTTGTCTGAAGCCAGATCAGCATGTCTCACAGTGCTCAGGAGACATTGTATGTAGACAGTGTGGGCAAACAGGACACAAAAGAGGTGACGTCGAATGTAAACTAACAGACAGACAGACAGCGGACAGACAAATAATTGATGGACCGTCTGGCGAACGTACTAAGGACAGACAGGAAAACGGTAAAAAGAATGGTGTTAAAAAGACTGGTGTTAAAAAGAATGGTGTTAAAAAGAATGGTGTTAAAAAGACTGGTGTCAGAGAAAATCTTAGCACCAGTGAAACAATACTGTCCACTAGCAAGTCTGTCGACGGGAATGACAGAGGACGTCCTATGTCCCGTCAAACCACCCTCCTGACCTTCCCTGGACCCTCTCCCCGCAACAGGTCAGCTACCCCAAGCAACAGGTCAGCTACCCCCAGCAACAGGTCAGCTACCCCAGCAACAGGTCAGCTACCCCCAGCAACAGGTCAGCTACCCCCAGCAACAGGTCAGCTACCCCCAGCAAGCGGCGCCTGTCCAGACACCGACACAGCCCGGGAGAGGAGCAGAAAAGTACCGGCGCTGTGACCATGGGTCGGATGGCTCGTTGACAGCAGATTTAGTGGACTCCGAGTCAGAGCCCACCCCGGCTGATCGGGGAAATAGATCAGGTGTACTATTCATGACTACCAACGGACAATGGCCTGGAAATGTATTATGGACTATGACTTTGAAAGTGTTTATCTGATTGAAATTGCCAATAGATTAATTAAATAAACTGAACTTTTCTCTATGGATAAAATCAATATTGTTTCACTAAACGTTAGGGGTTTAAAAAACAGGTTTAAAAGGAAATCATTGTTTGCATATTCAAAGAGAAAACGTTTTGATGTTATTTGCTTACAAGAATGTCACATAACAGACAGATATGAGAATGAATGGGAAAAGCAATGGGGTGGAACTATTTTTTTCAAGGAGGGAACGAACAAAAGCAGAGGAGAAGTTATTTTGATTTCAAAACACTTTAAGGGAAATGTTAAGTTAGAGCTTGCACAAGACAGAATCTTAGTCATTTCAGTGGTAAATGAATACTATAATATAATGGTTGCCAATATTTATGCACCCAACAGCACAAAGGAAAATATAATATATTATCGAAAATTGATTGAAATTTTCAATTCTATGGAGTACGAAGATTTAATTATTCTTGGTGATTTTAACTGCACTCTGAACAGTGACCTCGACATAGTGGCAGGTCAACCCCACGACAGAATGGAAACTGTCAGTTTTCAGCATGTTATTAATACGTTAGATTTAACAGATGCCTGGAGACTTTATCATCCAAAGAAAAAGATGCCTCATGGATTCGTCTTAAACCCATTTATTGCGCGCAGATTAGATTATTGTTATGTTTCTAATAACATTTTGCGTTTTTGTACTTTGTTGTAACATTTTTTTGTTCCGAATTCTGACCATAAGGCCGTTGTCCTTGAATTGAATGAGAATGACTTCATCCGGGGACCAGGGTACTGGAGATTCAACAATAGTTATCTTAAAAATTTCTGTTTGCACAAAAAATGAATGATATGTTAGATACATTTCTTTTAAACAGTGAAGGTCTGAATTATGTAGAAAAATGGAAATGTGAAAGGTTGAAATAAGAAAATTTTGTATAGATTTTGGGAAAAATCTGGCTTGTGAGAAAAGAAATGAATCTGTAATATTGTCAAAGTGACAAAGTCTAGAAAAAGAGCTCGCCAACGATCTCCAAAACGAAAATATTAATAAGCGCTTTATGACAGTAAAACAGAACCTAGAGATTTTGCAGGCTTATAAAGCTAGAGGCGCTCAAGTAAGATGCAGACTTAAATGGATAGAAGAAGGAGAAAAGAATACAAGATATTTTTGTAGTTTAGAAAAAGCACGAAGTAGAAATAGGATTATTACAAGACTGTGTACAGAGACAGGTAACGTTATTATTGACCAAAGAGAAATATTGCAAGAACAAATTGCATTTTATAAACAGTTATATGCTCAGAATACAAAAGCATCGAATGTAGAAGAAGCTGCCGACATTTTTATTGAAAATACAGAAATAAGACAGTTAGAAGAAAACGACGCAGTAGTATGTGAAGGCATAGTGACATTAGAAGAGACGACAACTGCTCCCAAGAAGTTGAAAAATGGCTCTGCTCCGGGAAGCGATGGCTTAATAACCGAGTTTTACAAGTTTTTTTGGTCAAAATTAGTCAATGTTGTCACTAACTCCTTTATTGAATCCTTTAACAGTGGAAGCCTCTCATTTACACACGGCAAGGCATAATAACTCTTTTTCACAAAGGTAAAGACTTAGATAGAGATAAACTTAACAACTGGAGACCCATCACTCTTACAAATTCTGATTATATAATTTTGGCAAAAGTACTCTCAGAAAGACTAGGTAAAGTCATCCATAACTTAGTCAACGAAGATCAAGTTGGATACATAAAGGGAAGAAATATAGCAACAGTGCTAAGAACCATCGATGATGTCATCAACTATTTAAATAAAACCGGAAAGGCAGGTACTTATTAGCTATAGATTATGAAAAGGCCTTTGACTCCATAAAAAAAAATATCTTTACATGTATTCAAAGTTTTGGGATTTGGGACCGATTTCCAAAGATGGGTACACATTTTAACAAATGGTAACCAAAGCAGTATCAACCATGGAGGCTGTTGTCTGAGCCATTTAATGTAACTTGTGGAATAAGGCAAGGCTGTCCCTTTTCCCCTTTAGCGTTTGTTTTAGCTGTGGAGCTCTTGGCTGCAAAGATTAGAAAAGTGAAGTAACGGGTATCCAAGTGCCAACAAAGGCACCGTGCAAATGAGCAGTATATTAAAATAAAACAACTCGCTGATGACACCACCCTATTCCTAGATAACAAAAATGACATGATTGTATGTTTGAATATTCTGAAAACATTCGAAAAGTTCTCTGGTCTTAAGCTAAATATAAATAAAACCAAAGCTATAAGAATGGGCAGGAGAATAAATGAAAACAATCTGCCTTTCTCTATCGTTGAAAGAATAAAAATACTAGGAATTTATTTTGAAAAAGATAAAATGGCCAAAAACATTGAAGAAAACTGGAAAGGCAGAGTTGAAACCATAGAAAAACTAATAAAGACCTGGAGCAAAAGAGACATCAGCATTCATGGCAAAATAACAGTTATTAAATCTTTTTTGGTTAGTCAGCTAGTCTTTGTAATGCAGTCAATTGGTATTCCATATGAAGTCTTGCAGAAAATAAATACGATGTTATATAAATTTGTTTGGCAAAAGAAACACAGCAATCGGAAAGCATTCGAAAAAGTGAAAAGGAAAGTAATGGAAGCAGACTATAACTCGGGAGGTTAAAAATGGTTAACGTTATGGAACTGCAAAACTGTATGTATTTGCAATGAGCAGGGAAATTGTTTTCTGCGACAGACAAAATTGGAGTAAGATTCCGAAGTGGCATTTAAACAAAATAATTAGTAATGATAGCATATTTAAGCTTAACTGTAATGCAACGCAGTTGCAGCAAATTGAACGAATAGACAATGAATTTTGGAGAAATGTAGTTACCATTTATTTGAATAATAAGAGGAAAACCAAGATAGAAGAAATAACACCAAGTAACTTTTTAGATCAAATGTTATTTTATAATGACTTGATAAATATAAAGGCAATATATTATATTTTCAAGAATGGAAAGAAAAGGGATTACAGTTTGTCAGAGACATTGTACACATTACTGAAAATAGACTGCTTAATCTCAATGAAGTGGAGACAGTTTTAGAGATCGTAATGCAAATACAGTTTTTTTAATACAATGCCTGCGAAACCCTCTCCCTTCATCATGGCTGGAGTGGATTTGTGAAAACAATATTACTCTTGATGATGTTTACTCTGCTGACTGCGAAGCCCATCTGTTTAACACAAAACCAAAAGAAATAAAAAAGTTGCTGGAGCAAAGGAATTTGAGTAACGTTATTGCAAACGGCAAGGACTTTTGGCGTAGAAAACTCGATTTTGAAGTAGACGAACACATATGGCTAACACCAAGAACATCTACAAAAGAGGTTAGGCTGTATGAACTACAATGGAAAATAAACCACAACATTTACCCGACTAACATTCTTTTGCAAAAAATGAAAGTATCAGAAACTGCAAGTGTGATAACTGTATAGATGAAATTGATTTTATTGAACATTTCTTTTTTTACTGTCCTCCAGTCAACAAATTGTGGAAAAATATAGAAATATTGATTTCATCGAGAATCGATAAATCTCTAAAACTGTCGTTAACTGACGTTCTCTTTGGAGTCCACAGAGACGATAAAGGTAAACAGGTAACAAAATCGATTAACCACATTATATTAGTGGAAAATGTCCATTAGCATTGCACGTAAAACTCAAAAACTGATGGCATTACAAATGATTTTCGATCAACACGTAGAACTGAGAAAGCGTTCATCATTTTATAAATTGCATAAGTAAAAAGTGACAGAGTTCAGAAACCTGCGTTTGCACAACATCGGAACCTGGAGATGTAATTCTCCTGAGAGAGAGAGAGAGAGAGAAAAAAGGAAGAAAAAGAATAAAAGAACCACTAGTAACCATCAGTATGCGCTCAGGCACTGGTTTAGTGTTTATCCGTTTTGTTTTGCCCATTAGTCCTGTTTGTACATGTATAAACTTGCTCTTAATAACACAGGTCCTTGCTAACACCTGTTCATTCCTAGAGCTGTATGGCTGACAACCATTGTATACATGTATACACAACGCACACTCACGCATGCACGCAAGCACACACATGCTCTAGCACGCCAAGCTCACACACACACACACACACACACACACACACACACACACACACACACACACACACACACACACCACACACACGCACGCACGCACGCACGCACGCACGCACGCACGCACGCACGCACGCACGCACGCACGCACACACACACACACACACACACACACACACACACACACACACACACACACACACACACACGTACGCGCGTTCTCGCACACTCACAAGCACGCGCACACACACACACGCGCGCGCGCACGCACACACATACACACACACACACACACACACACACACACACACACACACACACACACACACACACACACACACACACACACACACACACACACACACACTTATTATCTCGCTTCTTGGCTTTCCTCATGTCTCCCTTGTAGACCCCCTTTTCGCTATAAGGGCAGCATCTTTGGGGAATACCCAATTTCCGAGATCTTAGGTGACCCTAGTCTTTGTCTCCTGTGCATGTTTGTCACCTCTCCTAGGGTCGTCCTTGCAGTCCTTTTCGCCGGTATTCTTCAAGGATGACTACCGGGAGTGTCTGCAGGTTCGGGAGTCACAGCGACGGGTGCTTGTAACTTGAATTCTTTTCATATAATCCCAACCACATTCCTCCTCCGCCAGACTTCTGAACGTTTGATGTACATTTCCGAAGCATCTATTAGCATTTATTCGTCTTTTTTCCCTCTGTCTGTCTGTCTGTCTGTCTGTCTGTCTGTCTGTCTGTCTGTCTGTCTGTCTGTCTCTCTCTCTCTCTCTCTCTCTCTCTCTCTCTCTCTCTCTCTCTCTCTTCTCCTTTCACCCCCACCCTCCTCATTCCTTGCTCGCCTCCATCTCCTTGACTCCCTTCCCCAGCCCCACCACTCCCATTTCCATTTGGCACCTTCATGTAGTGTGGCCAAAGGCCGACGTACATAAAATTCTGAGTTCTGAATTCTCTCTCTCTCTCTCTCTCTCTCTCTCTCTCTCTCTCTCTCTCTCTCTCTCTCTCTCGCTCTCTCTCTCTCTCTCTCTCTCTCTCTCTCTGTGGCAAAACTGAAAGAAAAGAAAATAATTCGTTTTTTTTTGTTTTATGTATATTGTTCTATTTACATAAGCAGCACATTAACAGAGTGAAAGTGCCAATACACCACACATGTTAGCAGGACTTCCTTCAGAACAGCTTGCACGATTACAAAGGGTGCAGAACAGTGCAGCTCGGCTTGTGCTCAAAAAGCGTAAAAATGAGCATATTACACCCTTTGTTGCGTGAACTCCACTGACTTCCCATCAAATATCGATGGCCGTTCAAAATTGCAGTCTTTGCCTATCGTTACTTTGATGGGACACTCCCACAGTATCTTTCTGCTTCTCTGTCCACCTATCAAACTTCTCGGTCTCTTCGATCATCTTCTCAAAAACTTCTGAAAATTCCTAGGCGCTCGTTGAAGACAGTCTGTGAGAGAGCATTTAGCTTTAGTGCGCCCACTCTTTGGAATTCTCTTCCTGACAGCTTACGTGACCTGCCTACATTATCTAAATTCAAGTCAGAGTTAAAAACATACTTCTTTAGGAAAGCCTTCTTCAGCCATAATATCTAAATGCTGTGTCTATTATTCTGACCTGACTTTATATGTGCTGCATGCAAAACTGTATCGTTTACGCTTGAACCGATGAACTTGATAAGTGCGCCTGTGTCGGTAGGTGTGTGTGTGTGTGTGTGTGTGTGTGTGTGTGTGTGTGTGTGTGTGTGTGTGTGTGTGTGTGTGTGTGTGTGTGTGTGTGTGTGTGTGTGTGTGTGTGAGTGTGTGTGAGTGTGTGTGTGTGTGTGTGTGTGTGTGTGTGGGGTGTGTGTGTGTGTGTGTGTGTGTGTGTGTGTGTGAACACATGTTAGTGCGAATGTTTGAGTGTGTGTTGAGCGCAATGAGTTGATCCCAAGAATTGCGCTATAAAAATCTATACATTATTATTATTATTATTACAATAGAACATTAACAAACCCAGACACTTTGTATCAAACGCCAATACACTTAAATCAGCAAAAATATGTCCATTTGAGAGAACATACAGACTATGCATGGTGTGTAAGAGACTGGTTGGGAAAAAAAAGTAGTTGAAATTGGTTTTAATTTTTTTTTTCGCTTTTGTTTTTGTTTTTTGGAAGATGAAGAGGACAATGTGAGGCACCAAAAAATGAAGAGGTGGATTTCGGCCTTAGGGGAAAAAAAAAGAAAAAAAGTCACCACCTTAGGTGCTCCATTGATCCGATAACTGATGCCACCAAAAAAAAAAGAAAAAAGAAAAAGTGTATCAAAGGAACTAGTTGCAATGAACAATCGCATTTCTTCCTATGGAAGAAAAAAAAACTATTCGAAATGTTAAGGGCTGGAATTTATACAAAAATATACAAACTGTTTAAACATTTTTATTTGTAAAGAAATGGTTCCTTGCGTATCTAAAACTTAGGTCAGATTATCGTGATGACCGTGATCAATTAAAACTCCCATTGATGGTTATTGATTGAGTGTATGATGAACTACAAACCTCTACAGGGTATATAAACTATCCACGTTAAACAGACCCTGGCTTGAGTTTTAAGAAGGGAGAGACCAGAAGTGAATGAAGAGTAAGGCTGGGAAGAAACAAGTAACGATCGTATCACGATCCTTGGACGTGATCTCCCCATCCTCTAACGGAGGATTCATTCTCTCGGGTGCCTATCCAGCAGGGTTCCAAGGTTATGAACACATGGCTGTCATTGTGCTTCTCCAACAAGATCAACGTACAGTTTGTAAGGCAGTAAAGCTGAAGCAACACAACGTAAACAGCCTACTACAACATTATGGAATACACAGAACGTGAAAATAATCCAATAGTGAAATACCAAAGTGTATGTGACCTGACAGGACGAATCATTCTCTCTCTCAGAGAATGTAAATTATGTAAGAATGTACAATACTGTGAGTTCAAGCTCACCCATGTTATTTTGCACGAAAACCCCTTTCCATCAACTCACGTCCATCTCATGATCAATTTTACCAAAATTAACACCGGTATTTACAAAAAAATTACACGCACACAACCATTCTTAAATTCGAGACGTAATCAGTACATTGAAAAGGGGGCTCCCCTCTTACGTTTGAGCTAGAATAAGATTGGATGATGTGGAACTCACATATTTACATTCTCTCAAGGACATAAATTAAGGGTTTACAGCACGCTCTTCACTTCCAAGCACATTAAATAAAATCAGAACAAAACACTGACTTTCCATCGTGATTAGTTATTTCTTTACATCTTAATGAATTTAGAGGTCCATTAATTATTCTCTTAAATTCACTGTTTTTTTCCAAACTGAGATTAATCGATAATCGCAAAATCTGCCCTAGTATGATGGCAAAACGTTAGAACTGTAGACCGGCGTAGCCATCAACAAATTAGTATCTGTTCTTAACTGTTGTAAATGGACATACAACATTGGGTTCAAAAGAAATATCGAATGGTTTATTACCTTCAAACATTGCCAGGACATCTTCTCTTGTACTAAATCTATAGTTCTATCGCTACCGTGGATGCCTCAAGATTCTTGCAAGCCCCTTAGGGAAAGTATACTCTCTTCTATCTTTAGTGGGGAAATGTATAGTAATCTCTGGAGTTTTGCCTCGTTAATTGTTAACAATATCCATGTTGCCACAGTACTTCTTTTAATGAACAAAAAGTTGTATAACCATCAGCTATTTGGCACATGAGATATTTGATTGCCCGCCCGCTTTACTAATAGTGATCCAGTTATTTTGGGCTTCCTCAGATAACGTTAGCCACATAAACTTTCAATCCAATTCTATAAGGCTATCCTAAACTCCCGCGCAATTAACAATTGGATGCGTAAGAACACACGCTCGTTTTGATTGGTTATATAGAAGTACATCTTTTTTTATAACTATTTAAAAAATTAATTTCATATACTGAAAGTCTTTAACGTACGCGGGACTGAGGCCCTTGCTTCTTTTCTAGATGCTCTTCTACTTCTAGCTCTATTAATAAATCAGAACAAACAAACTGGCTTTCCTCTTGTTAGTTATTTTTAACATGCAACTGAAATTCTCATAGGTTATCCCAAATTAATTCTTTAAATTGGCTGTCTCCATCAAAACTATATAACTGATAATCGAAACCCTGTCTAGTGGTAGCAAATCGTAGAACTGTAGATGGATAGCCGGCAAACAAATTAGCACATGTTTTTAACTGTTGTAAATTGCCATACAAAATTGGATTACGAGAAAATCAGATGGCCTATTACCTAAATATTTTATAAATGCCCCATTTAAAGGGCCGTGTGTTCTGAAGCCTATATAGTTTCTCACTGCCATAAAAGCCCAAAATTGAGCAAGGCTTCTAGGCAAAAACATACTCCTTTTTTTTCTTTAAGTTCTGGAAAATTCAAAGTAACTATTGAGGTTTGCTCGTTAATTGTAACAATATACTATATTCGTAAGTACTCTTTTAAAGAACAAAAGTTGTTAGTAGCCATCGGGTATTTTTAAACGTTTTATACTATTGACTTGTCGTCCATAACAATCCACCCAGTTATTCTTGTCTTTATCAGACATGTTAGCCCACATAACTTAAACCCAATTTCTCTAAGAGGCAACCCCTATAATTACGCGCTATTGTCAATTGGGTAGGTAAGGGCAAAATCGTTCTTGTTTTGTTGGTTTCACAAAATAGATGCGATCTGTTTTATATACTATTTTAAAAAAACTATTTAAAAAATGGAGCCCTTTTAAATATAATGTCAAGTGCTTCTTACAATGTAGGAGAGTTTTAACAACCCCAAATCTTTTGGACTTCAGCAATTTAAACATTGCAGTAGATGAATTCATAGGGCTTCAAAAGTAGACTTGTAAACCACTAACTAAATATTTAAATCCGCCCAATAAAGAATGGACAGATGCCATCAGCATGGTCATCCCACCCTAAGGCCTTTTTCCAGAATCAGTTAAATTTTGTCATTTCCTGCGCAACCATGGCTGTTGGCGTTTCAAATGCAATCAATTTAAACCACCCTAATCTTTTAGTAAGGTCAGTATATAACTTTCATGTTTATTACAAGTACTGACGCATACTAAACCGAACTGGGCAAGTGCCCTCCCCAACTGGAACAACGCGTTTATATCCATTCAACAGTCCAATAACACCAATGCATATGAAAGAATCTGCAACGATTTAACATTAACCTTTAACTGACGTTAGACTAAACAGTTAGACCACAGCCTTGGCGTTAGGCACATTGTATTTGTGGGGTGCAATAGAGAATATATTATGTTACTGGCCAGGCCACACCTCTTTCAACCAAACGCACAAGTTAGATTAGGATCAATAGAACAAAAACACCCTAATGCTTGGACAACATTTATTCTTAGATGAAAGTAAAGCTAACAATGCAGGAGTGCAAAGGATCAATGTACTCCATACGGACATACGTTTGGTGGCTATTAAGGAGCCACAAGCACAGACCAGTCTAGCATAGAGATAGTCTACCGGCTTTGTATGCTAGAAACAATTTTTAGTCTATAGAAGCACTGCTATTAAACTCTGCTGTTGATTTGCCTGCTGCATACAAAGGTATCAAGACGTTCTTGCACATGCTAGGTCAACAGGTTGACTTTGTTGTTAGGTTATGGATTATACATGTACCCTCCGATAAACTTAGACTAACAGATTGGGGCATGATACAGAAATTCTTAACAATGAAATCCTCATAAGATGGAGACGACCAAGAATTAGGCACACATCAAGGTTTAAACTCAAGCCGCCCCATCCATTTTAAAAAAACGTACCTAGCCCTGAAGAAGTTGATCTAGTTATAGCGTCCCACAGCAAGAAAAGCAGCCACCTGTTGATCTGCTCGCACTGAACAGCCATATAGCGAAAGGAGGCCTAGTTGTGTTTTTACTTATACTGGGATTAGCCATACTTTATTTCACTAACAAATTAATCAAGCAGCTAGCACTACTAACGTCCACAGATGGTCGGCCCATATACCAGCAACTTTGCCCTCATAGTAGACAAAACCCAACTAACAACACTGCCTATTATTCCAGCGCAGAGCATCAAGAGCTTTAGGCAGCTAACTTCTTTAATAAGTTTGTTGATGATGTAAATTGTTTTTAATCCAACTTTTTACCAGGCTGAGGGCGTTGCGAGGCGTCACTGGCCTGTGGGCGCACTGCGGTTAAAGCTTAAACGAGTGTAGAAGATAGCAAACCCCAACAAGCCGTTAATATACTAACTAAATGTAATCCCCTCTTCTCTGAAACAGAAACCTAATTCTTTCTGCTAACGTAGTGTTTTCATGCAAGTATTTTGTTTATAACTTCTCTGATTTTGGTTATTTGTGATTCTAGATTTCCTCTGTGAATAGAAAATTTCTTTTTAACTGCTCTCCCTTAAATCCATTAGACCTCCTGCTTATTTTTGCTGTATTCTAACCTTTTCTTCTTGCTTAAATTGTTATCAACGCTTATTTCTTTTCTTCTTCTATCTCTCTTCTAGCCTACTAGTTTTGCTGTGCTGAGGCATTAGTTGCTCTCTTATTAACGTAAAAGCATCCTTATAACCTGCAAGTTCGCGATTAAGACCTGCGAATTTTTGCGCTAAGATCACCATTTTTAGAACATCAGACATTGGTGGATCTTAAATGGTTTCTAATGTTTTTCTAAAGGTCTCCTCACTTAAACACGTTTCATTTCTGCTATTGCTTCATCTGTTCTTGGACCTAAATCTTGAAGAGGGGTCATTTCTATTTCAGATTGTGTTGGACAACTTCCGCTACAAAGTGTTGTAAAAGACTCCCTAGACGGCCTCAGCGCTTAAATTTAAAATGTTAATCGCCTTTGGTCCGGCAAACGGGGATCTCTGTTTAATTGTGTTTAGTTTTATAAACTTAGTTGGATTGGCTTTGTTGTAACTCTTACCAAATTTAATCTGCTAGTGTTATATAAGTTGGTTGCTTTTATCAACTTAAAATCAAAAGGACTGTGGCCTTTGGAGGCTTCTAGCCTAAGCTTATGTAGAATGAAGTTAATTCTATTTGTTAATAGTCTCGCACGAGATGCGTAACTGGAAGGGGGGTTGTTTCTAGGGCTTTTCTAATGAAGGGATTGAAGAACCTGCTTCTGTTTCCTTTCAAGTTCTTCGCGCAATGAAGGGGCCTTAATTCTGTTTCAGCTTCATCATTGAAGGGCCTGGCAGATCTTCTTCTTCACTAGGATCAATTGGGTCAAAAATCTTCATCCTTTTTTTTTATTTCTAATTCTTTTTTGTTTATAAAAAATGAAACTCATACGGTTGTGACTCTTTGATCCATATAGAAAAGAGAATAGAACCACGGGGTAAAAAGGAATAAAGGCAGACTGTAATTAGTGTAAATACTCCATCCAAACAGTTCAGCCTGGACAGATTAAATAGTTATGTTCCCCGAATCTTGCGCTGACGGATGTTATAATGCCAGCCACTGCTAAAAACTATCATTCAAAATAGATATTACATCGGCAGATCCTAATGCTATGTTGGTTGCTAATGTAGGGCTGAGCAATCGTTAATCAATTTAATAAAACTGGAGGAGTAATGAAGTCTTTGTACTAAGAGCGGCAGCTATTTTAGCCCTCTTATTCTGATCTGTGGTTGCCTAAAAAAGCAAGGAAAGAGAACGATTTATAAGGATACAAAGCCCAAACGGCCTTAAGCACAGGCGTAAAGCAGTGATGCAAAGAAACGATTTAATGATGAGGCAGTAGCAGAAGCATTGGCAAACGTTTCTGCTCCCTCTAGATTTTGAGCTGATAAAGAGCATATGCCATATTACCAGGCGCCACTAAAAGAAAAACTTACTTATAACACTGGACATTTAATCCCTGCAGCATTCTGTTGTTTCGCTCAAGATGTGAAAGACCCATTAGCTACATACGCGGTCAGCGACATTTATTTAGACTCACCGAGTGTTTAGATGCCTTGTTATAACCAGGGATGGCCAGAACAATCTTAACCCAGTATAAAAGTAACGGTTATTTATTATGAAAACGTTATAACACGCCATTCAGAAATTAAAAACAAGCGAGACGCTCTCTCGGAACATAAACTAAATCAGTCTCTGAAGTCTTTAAAAGGAATTTTGTTTATATTTACTGAAGGACCAAATCTTTTCAGAGAAAATCCAGAAGTCGTTTTATCATCAAAAATTGAGAAGGTTGCACTGTGTATTAAATGGAAGGTCTGATCCTGGATTCAGGGCGTGGAACTTGTACATCACCAACACTGTGATGAAATAAGGAAAGTTGTTCGCTGGAAGGTAGGCAAAGGATCCTGCAGTTGATGTGTAGTTAAAAACCTTCGCCCTTTATGATGTAAGGCTCGAAGACTACTTAATAAGTAAATATGGACTGACTGGTTAGATTTTAGATCTCATTTGGTCAACAGATTGTTTGAGTGGAGAAAGGATAGGGCAAGATGGGTCATAAAAAATAAATATGCACAGAACAGCAGACGGAAACGGTACCAATAAAATGCATGTTTTTATGTATGTGATGCCTCAGTTAACATTGAAGAAAAACAGACTCAAAAAGATAAGGCTTTTAAATTGCAGAAAGAAATATCTAATAAAAACAGATGGATAGATTAAAGTTTCTGCCAAAAGATCCGCACTGTTCTTTATCTGCGCGCATTACTGGGGTGTGGGGAAAAACTGTCTTCGTACTTGATTTCTTTTCAAACAATATTCAGCGTTTCATTACGAGCACATTGATTTATCTCTGCACAACATTAAGCACACAACAGTCTTACAAAAGAAAGGAGTTTATTTGGACAGGACAGGAGAAGATATTTTTAGTTGATCATAGCGGACCAAACTGAGCGACTGTTTAGAACATTAACTATAAAAGATATTTGAGGGAACTTGAAACACTGTTTTACATATATGATGCCTGTTCAGATGAACGAGACATTGTTAAAAAAGAAAGCTTGTCAAAGCTAGCCTTTAGTGGTCGTCACGCCTTAGTTTCTGTGTGGCTCTAACTCAAAAATATAATGCTGTCTTAAAAGACTTTCGATCGCAGTTAAAATCAAGTTGTATTATTTTACACTAAGGACAAAGATAGTTTTGAAGAAACGTTTAAGTGAAAATTATATAATAAGGAAAAGATGAGCTAAAAAAAATACAGGAACAGTTAGAAAGGATCTACGCACGCTACGCTATGCTTCGGATGACACAAGTTCAATACGTTTGTTATTGTGATTGTTTAATATAATTGTGATAACAATTTGTTTATTATAATTTGTTTATTATAAAAAAGAATGTCTCGGGAGTGCCAGAACCAAAGCGGAGCTAGCTCATAAATGCACTGCCGTAGACGATAAAAGCACCTAGGGACACAAACTGAGTTTGATCTAAGTAGGAGTCGCCAGGAAATGTTTATGGATTTGAGTAAACAGATGACGGGGTTTACAAAACGAACAGAAATTGAAGACACAAAAAAAACGGGCAGCAACTCTGACCTAGAAGAGATAAGAAATTTAAGAGCAACACGATTTTGGCAAAGTGAATACAAACTTCATAAAAAGCGAGAATGCTCCTGGGCGTTGTTCTGAAATTGACTGAATTTAAAGTTTGAACTACGAAGCCCAATGTATACTATGTACGAAACAACATTTTAGAAAAGCCTTAAATGCAGGCCATTCTTGTATAGCCTAGTCCCTGGAACACAATGAAAAAGCAGACTGAAATAACGAAGCGAGGTTCTGAATTGTACACAGAGAAGCTGTCCTTAGCTGAAGTGGGGGGACGACAACCGAGAGGCTTACAATTAACCCCAACGCTAGGAATCACTACCTAGCAAATGACGATGATTTTTCGCTTATTATTTACTCGAGGGAGGCGCGATACTAGTTTGCCCCGACATGCTTTATTCGAGGGCATTACAAAATAAAAGGCTGAAAACTTGGATGCTACCTTTTTAAGCTAGTTAATGTTATGACTAAAAACGGAAAGATGAAAATAAACCCTCACATCATCGACAATGGTTACTATAAATCGGATGGACAAGACAACAACTAACAATACTCGACTTTATTTTTATTAAGTATGTTGATTTTATTGCGTTTTACTCTTGTTGATGAAGTCGCTGCACGAGGATTACTAAGAAGATATTGTATAAGAATATTAATAAAATAATCTTGATTAAAAAATGGAGAGGTAACATTTAGGTTAGAGCAAATAAATGAACTTTAAAAGGAAATAGGAAAGGCGACATGGTAAGTATAGGATTACTTAGAAAGAGAATATGCTAAAGCTTTAAATATTCTTTATTATGTAATTACTGGCTCCTCATCGGCCGTTAGCTCAAGCATAAGTGCGGGATCTAAGTGTTTACTCTTTTAGCCACCGGGGCCGGGGCGCTGGCCTCGTTAGGCATTAGTGGGGATTTGGTTTAGGTTTAGGCGCAGTATCGTGTCTTTGGTTGTAAGTGCTGTTTTTAAAAAAATATTAAACTCCTAAAAAAATTACAAAAGCACACTGCATTTGAAGCCACTAGCATGGCCCAGAACTCTTGTTCATTAAGATTAGGAATAAGCAAATCATTACAGGATGATAACTAACTGACGAAGAATTTTCAGTAAGCTTATCGGCTGACGGCGATGATTAATAGGCGCACAGAAATTGAACTTCAAAAGGCAGTGGAGAAAGACTTTTACTTCTCGACAGGTAGACACTGAAGCCCCAATTAAACACGAACATTGAAAAAAACAACACACATCAATTAACCCCAAAATAGGCAAAAATGGTTTACATGACTTAACGCCCCAGACTGAAATGGTGAATATGAGAATCAGCCGGCAGGCTAATATTGCATTTCACCCCAACTCCACCACTGATTCACTGTCGCCTGGCCTACACAGGGCGGTCTTTAGAGCCAACATACCTGAATATTGATCGCAAACCAGAAGCATGGCTGCTTCGATGTAGAGTTGTCGTCTGCTCAAGGTTAGCGCATGTGAGTGAGGAATTTCCGTCCGCCTTTTCCGGCGAGCAAAATTTTCAGGAAGCAGAATTAGGCCAAATCAGAAGCAGAAATAGGTCCAATTCACTCGCGAGAAAATAAATTTCACAGGAAAGACAGAGACAACAAATCTTCTGCAATGCGCTAACTCATTAACAAATGAAATTGACAACAACAATTTGTAAAGTGCGCTGTGCTGACCTTAGTGGATGCATTTAACATTATGAAACCGAAACAATTTGTGAGCGCGCAATGTGTAATATAAATTAGATAATAAAATCGAGTTTGTTAGAATCTTAGATATGATGAGTCTCCTACGCGATCGTACAAAAGAAGTAAGGCCACAAACCGAGACACAGATAGACCAAGTTAATCAAGAAATTTCTTCATTAAAAATTTAGCAATGGGTTGTGTTCTCATCACAGTCCTGAGTGCAAGAGCATAGCGCAAGCGTTACAGCGTCAATATTCTTTGTAGAACCGCAGGTAGTTATTGATAATTTTCCTATTCGCACTAAAACATGCGCAGCAGTGCGCGCCTGTGGCGAGAGAGGAGGAATGAATGAGAGGCGGGAGACGGGCAGAGAGAGGCATAGAGAGATGCTGCGCGATTATTTAATTATTTTAAATTTATAATTTTCATTCTCGTTTAAAAATGAAGCCAGAAGGAAGTTAGAAAGATTATTATTATACTTCACAAGTTTGAATTGGAAGGCTCATAGAGAAAGGTTAAGGTGCAGGTTTGAAACATCAATTAAATGATCTTTTTAATCACTAAATATACCAAACAAGAGTAGATGATATAGAAGCCTAGAAGCCCATCAGTGAAATAAAGATTATTGGCCCCCACAAGCCATAAAATTGTTTGCCCATTTTAATTGATTATAATGGATTCTAACTTTTATGGATGTTTGTGGATGTCTTCTACCAGCCCTGAAGAGTAGTAGCTATTAGCTTTAATAAAATCAGATTAGAAAGACTATAAATAACTGAGTTTGAATTTACAATTTTTTTATATTTATTTTAGGATTTTAAATGGCTCGCCGAACTAGTGAATCTGATTTAAAGAATTGTAATGAACTATTTAACGAGACCAATGAAAGCGTTAAACATATTTTAGTGAATTTGGTTTTGAGATGATGTTAAACAATATAAAAAAGTCATTAGTGAAACATATTTGTCGAAGCAAATCAAAGTGAGAACGTTGATGTAGTGATCAGAAAAAAGCCTAAAATGCTGGCAGACGTTATTTAAGAGTTAACATGATTCTGAAAGTGTTGCAAACGTTTGGTTAAGCATAAAAACAGCGGGTTTTTACTTACTTATTATGATATATTTATTTTTTGATTACGTAAATATTTTGACCGTTAAAAAATGAGCCTCCAAACGCGTTCTGAGTTTGAAAAAACTGACGGCCAGCGCACTGCGAAAAGTAGTGACAGACAAACAATTAATCAATATGTTTAGCGAACGTAGGACATGGACATAATTAACCCCTCAACGTTCATGAAAGCGTGTGGTGGACATGCTATCTCAAAAATTCCAGAGACTCTTCAACGTGAACCGCCAGTAAAAGTGTTGTTGGCCCGTTTCTGTTGATTATATAACCGCTGATGATACTAAACATGCCAGTCTGGGTTTAACAACCTAACAGAAAGAAGATTTATAGCGAGCACGTCTTTAACTCTGAATGGGATGCACTACATGCTTACACGTTTAACCACGCAAGTGGAAGATGACAAAAGTTAAGGGGTTTCTGGAGGTCAGAGGGACAGTTCTTGAAATCAAATTAAGACAAACAAAGTTCTATCCTATAGTTGGCATTCTTACTTTTCTACTCCCAAAAGAGGTTAGTTTTAAAACGAGCAGTTAAACTAAAAAATCATGACAACATGTGTTTTATGTGGTGCGTTTTAGCCGCACTTACACCCGTTATAAAAACTCAGAAAGGAGTATCTAATTATGAAGCATATAAGCAAGAGCTGAACTTTGATAACAAAACCTTTCCAGTGCAGTAGTGTGGGTAGTAAGTATATCAGTCTTGAAGAACAAAAACAAACACAATAACTGTAAGCGTTTACACGTGGTCTGTAGAAGTTGATCATAGTGCCTCTCAGGGTTTCTCCCAACGCTCCTACTTTGGGCGAACCGCTGACAAACATATAGACTGATACTGTTACAGACGGTACAAAGCCGTCAATTATGAATAATCAGAACAATAAGTAGCTTATGGGTTTTTACATAAAAGAATCGTTGCCTAAGAAAGAGCTTTGTAGAAGATGTTTGGTTTAGAATCACACTATAGAAGGCAGCCGCCAGTATAGAATCATTGTAAAAGTTTTGTAGACTGTGAAACAAACTACTCAACCTAAACCCAGGGTCTTTTTAAAAATTTCTAAAGTTGTTTTAAAATTTAACCAAAATGCAGATGAGCCGTACGGGTTTATGCTTGACTTTGAATTCAATCTTGCAACAGTTACTACGGCCCACAACAACCAGAACAAAAAACAACCTTCTTAAAACCACCATCAGATCTGTTCTTATGCGTTTTTGTTGTTAGGTCAGATGGGTACACCACGTCCAGAGATTTATAGAAGCCCAACGCAGCTAGTAGATTGCTAGAGCAGATGAAACAACTTCGCAATCAGGATATTCCAACAACTAAATCTTTCAGGACATTGTTTATGTACTCCTGAAGACCAGAGCGCTTTGACTCATCTACAAACTGCTGGATATGATAACATTGAAGTATAGGCAGCACGTAAGAGACCACGATCACAGTAATGAAAGTTCAGAGGGGCAGCGACAATACAATTGTTAATCTTCAACTTAGGTTGCCCTGAAGACCATGGAAACTGCCATCTTCTTTCATAAACCTAAGAGCGGTCGATTCTCATTTCATCAGGCAAGCGTGACTTCTGAATATAGAGGGGTTACTGCATTGCCCAATCTTCAGAAAAGTACATGACGTTTACTCTGATGTTTATCCTTTTTGACCTCAGAACAACATCTGATGGGGAGTTTAGATAAATTAGCAGGATCTCTACAAGACTATCCAATCATGAACAATACCTTTAATCAATCTTGTGCGTATAGGAGTTTATCCTTATGAATACCATGGAACTCGGGGGAATAGGTTGATGATTGAAAGACTCGCTTCCTCTAAAGGCGCTTTCTTTTTCTAGTCTTAGAGCAAAGACAATAACTGATGCTGACCCCCTATGAATACGCATCAGAAAGCCTGGCAGAATACACTGCCAAACGAATGGGCGACTAGCATGATCAGTTATATTGGATGCTGACCGTGTGTTTTATTGGCAGATGTCTTTAGAATTACAGAGAAACTACATGCATGAAACATTACAGCTTAGAATCCATCACTCATTGACATCTTCTGCCCTGGTCTTTCTTGGGCTGCCCTTCTATCACGTCTACAAACATTCAGGGATTGATCATAATTTCTGCTCTACCAAACTTCAGATGATTGAAGATGGGTTTGAGGGGACGGAATTAGCATGGGCCTCACACCCTTACTGCAAAGAGCCCAACAACAAGCTATTTAGACGGACGATGAATCCTACAAACCGCCCAACTATCTATTTGTACGTAGCGCCAACAATCTGTATGGATGGGCCATGCAGTCAGCCGTTCCACTGAGAAACTTTACAATGATAAAAGGACCTCATAATGTCTAATAATGTGTTAAGTATGGTTGTCACAGCTTCCACCTGATAATCCAATTGGGGTAAATATTAGAAGGTAGCCTTAGAATATCTTATGAACTACACATCTTCAAACGGTTCCCCCTTTGCCGCAGCGATAGATTAAAGATGAGCCCCATCGAACCGCTAAAACTTGTTCCCAATCTTCGCAACAAAACTAAGAATGTGAGTCATTACAGAATCTTACAGTTTTACTTAAGACACGGACTGAAACTAAGACGCTGTTCACAGAATAATTACCTGTGATCAAGAGCACTTATGAAGACCATACTTAAGAAGAACACTTGATCTTAGTAAACCTGAGCCACGATGTCATCAGAAAAAGAACTTCTTTAAACTAATGAACAACAGCTGTTTTGGCAAAAATATGCGAAAATCCCACACAAGCGTTAAAGATGTAAAATTAGTTACAAAAGAAACCAAGCAATTAAGTTTGCTCTAAGCCTATAACTATCAAGACTTTAGAAGATTTAACGACAGCCTAGTTGGCATTATGATGAAGAAAACGGCTGTTACGTGGACAAGCCTAGTGTTTATCGGCTTCACCGTATTAGGAGTTGTCAAATTTATTGATGTTAGAATTTCTGTACGACAACTTTAAACCGCTGTACCCAGAAGAAGAGTCCTATAACCAGACATGTAAGTTTTATATCTAGACGTCCCCACAGAAGACATCTATAAGGATTTAGAAACAGAAGTAGTGAAAGGAGTTGTCGGGTGGTTACGACAATGCGACTACCCAAACTGGACCAGATTTACATTCAACTGTAAACAAGAAAGTGATTGGGAGATGAAGGATGAACTTAATGGAACAGTTATCAAAGCAATATGTTGGTTTGCGGTCAAGATTGTACAGCGTTGCTAGCAGACTTTGTAATGAAGAAAGGCCAGGGCATAAGTAAAGAAGTTGTCATAAAAAATATATCTCACGAAACTACAAGAAGCTCTGCTTTGAGAACAAAGTATTTCATCACACAAATGTTAATCTGCCTCTAATCTTCATCAAGAAAACAACTGCTGTTAACAAAAAAAAATCAACTAGTCTCTAACACTAACAAGAGAACTACGTCAATCTCGAGCATTTCTTTGCTGTGGACATTGGGATCTTTAAAAGATTAACTTGGCTTGTTAACTTAACTTAATGCAACATAAACAAGAACCTACACTTGTACTTTAACTTAAAGTAACCTAATCTAGTATTATTAAGAACCTAACTAGTACTTATTTAAGAACCTAACTTAGTAATTAAAAAAGAACATATTTTTTTTTTGCACTTCTTAATTGTATTTCACTTGCTCTAACTTAAAAAGTACTTTTTATACTAACTTACTTGTACTTATTTAGTTCTCAACTTTCTACTTTATCTAGTTCTTAAAACTTTTCCATAGAAAATGGTGTCTATGAGGAGGCTGCTACTTTTTTTGCGAAGCTTGGTTACTTCTTTTTTACTGGCGTTGTGGGGGTTTGTAACTTTGCTGTTAAGTTATGCGCGTTTGACATTTGTATGCTAAAAAACCCCACCAACAACAACAGCAGCAAATAAATATTAATACATCTTTTCGTTTGATTTTGATTGTCGTTGTGGTTAATTGCGAATGGGCGGTGTGGCGGCGAAGTTGTATTACATATCTAACAATTTTTGTTTGCTGATTGGGTTTGCTTTTTGCAGTCTGTTCATATCAGTAGTTTAACGTCCAGACTCCAAACCCTTCGGGGCTTTATAGACTTAGTAAAATTACTCACCGTAGGGTACATTCACTTGTGGCAATTCTTGCTCTTTCGGGAGGGCCCTGCGGACTGTCCTGTGGGGGTCTTCTTTCCTAATGATCGCTCATTTTTTTTTTTTATTGGATTAATTTAATATGATCAAATTAATTATGATTACAAGTAATTAATCCCATGATGAATGGACCAAGATACATTGTTCCAAATCTGTAATACAAGGTCAATGCGAGAGATTATAGGGATTGTTCAAAACCGGATCTTGTGATAAGTCATATTTTAAATCTTACTTATGAAATAACTGGCGCCATCTTACTTACTAAACTTAGCATATAAACTAAATCATTGTCTGGTCAACCGATCTAACATTTTTGGACACTAGTGTGCTTCGTACCCTAGCGCGCTAGTATTTCTCAACGTCGGATGTAGACAGGTGTTGAATCGTTCAATACTTAGTTCACGCCTAAATTAATGCTTTAGTTTTTCCACACGCGGCCGAGAGTTATTAATCTTTCTTTATGACAAGTGGTCTGCTGCCAGTAGTCTTGCTTGCTCCTCAACACTGTTATATAGTTCGTCAAACTCCATTTTAAAAAACAATAAAAAATAATTATAATACTTTTAAAACCCATGGTTTAAGCTGGTTAAATATGCAGTGCCTATCGTGGTGTTTTAGTCTATCTACCCTTGCAAAATGCTTGTTAGGCATAAAAACCGCCCAACACTGGGAAAGATAGCGATTCACCAAAAACTAGTTGCAACCTTTTTTTTAGCTATAACACAAAGATTATCTGCTTTAAAAAGCACATAGACAGCCTTTTCGCTAATTATGATTATTTTAATTATTTTTTTAGTTAACTTAATAAAAAAGATGAAAGTGGAAAAAAAGATTTTCAAATCCATTTACCACTCTGCAGTGATTAGCGGTCTTAGTATAGGCTATTGTGTGGTCGCAAAAAAACATGTTTAAAATGAAGCCGGCAGATCTAGGAAGGTATAGACATTGAGACGTTGTTAAGGATATAGTTGTAATCATCTGCGGGATTGCGTTCAAAAGCTTTCGTGTTGCACAGAATTTATCAGAAAATATTAGTTAATAGAAAGAATAATCTAGAAAATATTGATTTTTAAAAAAGATGGCGGGAGTAGTTTGATGGAAGGAGGAGCTATTGTTAATGCATTGGACTCTATAGGCATAGCAAGTATATGTTTAGTAAAATTTACGGTCCGATGAAGGAAGAGAGAACGGCCATAAAAGGCAATGGAAGGGGGGGGTTTTTTAGCCTAAAGCAAGAGCGCTTATGAGAAAAGACGAATTGCCCACTTAGACTTTATTAATAAAAAGTTTTAAAAGAACAGAGCCCTGCATGCACACATTTACGACGTTGATGAGGCAATGAGAATGAGTATTACCTTAGTGACAGGAAAGAAGTTTCTAACATCACCCCCGCAGAAACTGTCTGGTACTTTTATGAACCAAAGAAGAACAGAAAATAGCAGAGCTAGGCTTTAAATTATAGCGTGCTATGGGAGCAATCTCTTTCTCGCATAATCAATCTAAAAACAATGAAAAATACAAACAAACAATATGATATAATACGAAAGTAACAAAATTATATTATTCTCTAAGGGGATTCGGAAAGGAAAGGCCGCTATTGAAAAAACTGAGACAAGCTTCGTAGAGTGCCTGAATCAGATGCGAAAGACTGGCTTTCAAAACAGCAATTTGGCAAATATATCTGCCTGCCCAATAAGAATAATAAGGCCTAGATTTGTAACTCAGTTCCAAAGACCCACAATGACTTGCTGTAATCTTCCACTTGATAATGTAAGAAGAAAAAGTTTAAGTATGCTCTGACAGTTGTTGACATGGCTTCAAGATACAAAGACGCAGATCCTTCTAACGGAATAAAAGACTCAACTGCTGTGGCTGTGGCTTTAAACCAAATATACATGCGAGGCCCATTAATAGTATCTCGGATGATTCACGTTGATGATGGAAGTGTTTTAAACAGGCTCGGCCAACCAGCTGCTTTTTAAAACATCATGTTTACCATAAGAGAGGGATCCCAGGGGCAACCATCGATCGCAAGCCTTAGTAGAAAACTTACTAAGATCTAGCTGAACGCCTGTTTTTAAAAACCTATCAATATCACAGAGAAATTAGGATTAGAGGAACGCAACACAGAATGGTTTAGGAGATTGCCCTCAGGTCTTACGTGCCATGAACAATGAAGAATTTAAAGCAACACGGCTTAAATCCGGTTGAACGCAATCAAATTAAAAAAATTGCCTACTGGAAGATACGCGGGGACTCAAAAACTCTTGCGTTTGGACTAAAAGTAAGATACTGTTTATGCTCATGGAGAGGCAGAAGGTGATGTTAGAATTAGAGCCTACCGATCCTATATGGGAGCATAGATGTATATGAAGTTGAAAGAATTATGAAAAACAACCCCTCCCGTTTTATTATTTAGAGAGACTTGCTTCTGCCCCCAAAAGATCTTTTGTTGTCGACAGCGCTGCAAGTTGTCCCGACCAAAAACACAGATGCATGTTAGTTAACCATTAGATTTTATTGTCTTGGAGAGAAATGTTAATTAAGTGAGTTCACGATCACCAAATCTTATCTAGCACGTAAGCCCCCGTTTCAATGTATGATTACGTCAATTTTAGATGGTTTTGAGTGCTTAATATTTTTGTTAAAAACAGGAGTTAATTTGGGCTGAAAATTGACATGGAGATGGGGACGTGGGTTGGATGTGAAAAGGGGGTCTTTAGTTGCAAAATAACATGGGTGTAGCTTGAACTCACTATTTTCATTTTTACTCTCTCTCCTCTCTCTTCTCTCTCTCTCTCTCTCTCTCTCTCTCTCTCTCACTTCTCTCCTCTCAGCATGGTGGGTTGGTTACAGATTCGATCATTTAATCATGACATAATTACATCATGCATGAAAGTAGGTTGATTAAATACAAAAATCTACATCAAAATAATTCTTAGCAAGCGTTCATAAAGGCTGATAACAAATGTGCAGCTGGTCACTGATTTCTGTGTTGCAGTTTACATTAAAGGATAGGCGTGTTATGTGCCCATTGATTCACATGCAAATGTAATAGTAGCCAAGGTTGATCTATGCAATAAGATACCAACATGAAAACTATTCTACAACAACTCCCTTTATCTAGCTACCTTTATCTCTTAATATTCTTGAGTTGTACAATAATGAATTCAAGCAATCTCAACAGAGAACTTTGGTACGATCAATACAAACCATTTGGAGAGATCTCCGGATGGATCTGGAAAATAGGTGAGCCTCTTGTGTGTATGTTTGGAATCGTTGGAAATGTTTTGATTGTTCCGATCGTGTGTCGTCTTTCGGCGTCCACTTCCAGTGTCTTCTTTGGAGTTCTGGCCTGCTCTGATCTGCTGTTTTTGATAACATGGCCCCTAAACAGTTTGATCACGAAACACTTCAGTGTGCCTTACTTTGAAACGCTCGGTTCATGGCAATGTAAACTGTGGATAATGATGGCTAACACGACAAGCACTCTTTCCCCTTGGATGCTAGTGGCCCTCACCTTGCTAAGGGCAGCTTCTATACTATGGCCACTTCGTGTACGTGTTGTGTGGACGAAGGAAATGTCACAAGTTGCTGCCGGTTTAATGACCGTTGTCATCACTCTGATCCACTCTCACTATATCTATGGTTATGACATAGGATCTTGTTACTGGGCATGCTGTCCTAGTGTTGCATCAGAAACTTACAGATGGTTTTCTAAAACAATTTGGCCGTGGATACTCATGGGTGAGAAATACTGTGTCCCTTTCATGTTGCTAGGGGCTGGCAACAGCGTTCTTCTCTGGACACTTTTCAGATCTTTCAGAGCGGACACGCGTCTTCCTTTACAACAGTCTATCCAGGATTCCAGACTGCAAAAAGTAACTGCATTGACTGTCACCTTGATTGCTGCAAATATGTGCTTTTTCCTCCTCCGAACACCGTTTGAAATATATAAGATTGCATTCCGATCTGTTGACAGCACTGACCCGATTCAGTATGGACAGTATGAAGTTTTCTATGCAGCCAGCAGCATTCTGTTGTACTCTAGCTACACCGTTAACTTTTGCGTGTACATCTTAATTGCCAGCAAGTTCAGAACAGCTTCCGATCATAAGAGTTGAAAATGTGGTGTTTTCTGCACAACACATTATTTCTTTGTGCAGGACTGTCCCATGGTTGACAATGTTGCCAATATGCACCAGTATTGCAGTCCACACCGCCCACACAAAAGTACACAAACTTATCTTTCTTTTTCTTTCATTATTGTTGTTATTGTTGTTGTTGTTGTTGTTGTTGTTGTTGTTGTTGTTGTTGTTGTTGTTGTTGGTGTCGTCGTCGTTGTTGTTGGTGTTGTTATTGTTGTTGTTGCTGCTGTTGTTGTTGTTGAAAAGTGATGACAGCAGCCATACAAACAAATTCAGCAGTATGCTGGAATAGTTCTGCCTCATGCTTTTGAAATCAAAGATGTCCAAGTTGTGTACTTTCTGTTAAAGTGTGATAAAAGATACATGCATAAAACATTTTCACAAATGATGTGCTCTACAGTAGTTTAATGCATAGAAAAATGAAACTGTCTATAGAAATAACGAGTAAACGAATAACAAACGAGCAAATAGATAAAAACGAGAGCAAGCAAATAAATGAACACAGCCCTAAGAATAAGATCCGTAGTTCAGTCTGTCGGTTCCGATTCCCATGCATCATGAGCTTTTTGTTTTGTTAACAGGAAAACACAGCAAGGGCAGATTTGAAATTAACGTAACAGGGTAAATATTTTCACACAAAAATAGTAGGTCCACCAAACAACAGGAACTAACAAATCACAAGACAAATCACAACGCGTTTTGACATGCTAAGTCTTCTTTGGGCAAGATAACCAGCAATCAGGAGAAAACGAAGAACGGGCAATCATTATCTTCTCAAAGAACGGCCAATCATTATCTTCTCAAAGAACGGCCAATCATTATCTTCTCAAAGAACGGCCAATCATTATCTTCTCACATTCGGCGCAAGATGAGCATTGACATTGCTGGGCGAAGATCTAGGAGGTCGAAACACGTCGTTTTTGTCTGGTAATCTGTTAGCCGTGTTGTGTGGCGGACATACTAATAGCATTTTAAAAAGAGTTTCAATTTTTGCCTGCAGTCATTTCATTTTAAAACTTGTTGACTGTTAGAGGCTGATGAAAAACATTTCATTGTGGTGTTCTTAAAACTTGGGGAAAAGTCTGATGACTACACTTTGCTTGTTAACTTCATTCCTTTTACATGTAAGATGTCGCAGTTCAGAGCTTCGGTAACGATTTTACTCTCACGCTCAAAGACTTACACTTTCTGAAGAGGTGAATCACTCTGTTTCATTTTACTCTCACGCTCAAAGACTTACACTTTCTGAAGAGGTGAATCACTAGGTTTCATTTTACTCTCACGCTCAAAGACTTACACTTTCTGAAGAGGTGAATCACTCTGTTTCACTTGTTTGGATCCTTGTCAAACTGATCACAAGGAACTTGATGCAGTCTTCACTGCTCTGTCCCATAGCAGCGACAGTAACGACTTCCCTTCTTGGATTAAAAAAAAATCAAAACGTGTGTGTGTGTGTGCGCGCGCGCGCACATATGTGTGTGTGTGTGTGTATCTGAGTTGGGGGGGGGGGGGGGTGCGTGTGTCCGTGCGTGCTTCCGTGTTTCTGCACGCGCGCACGCGTGTGCGTGCATGCATGCGTGCGTACGTGCGTGTGTGTGTGTGTGTGCTGAAGAAAAGTAAATAACATTCCTGATGAAGCCTTGAAAAAGGCGAAATTTTGAAAATAAAAGAAGGGAAGACACTGAGTGGACGACTTCTTGATTATATATATATATATATATATATATATATATATATATATATTGAATTATAAACAAAGCTTACTCTTGTGTCTTAGATTGAAGAAATAGGGGGAGATACGCATTCATATCTGCAGTGGTAGATGATTCTGCCTAACTAACAGTATGTGCTTGAGTGGGCGAATGGGGAAAATAAAATAAATGCTTCTCAAATGAGCCTTCAGCAAGCTTATATTCTCCAAGGGGGAGACATCCTCCAATAGGGAGGGAAACTCGCTAACATATAACTCCTGGTCATACACCGATATTTCGAAACTTGGTTGTTTCTCCTCAGTGACCGCGGAAAGTGGTAATTTGACTCCTCTGCCTTTTCAGTTTTAAGAAGAATGCAATCCCAGAAAAGGCTGGTGTGCAATACCGTAGTATGTTTGTTGAGTTTTCAAAAAAACAACCAAAGGTGCCATCCAAGAAGCAAAAGAAAATCATGAAAGAGCAAAACAAGCTGCATTTTCTTGTGAAAAGTAGAAAATATAAAAAGATATCCTCTAAGACACAAGTGCTGAGGGCCAGTTCTTGGAATGAATCCGCAAGGAACTAAAATACAACAAACTAATAAATTCCAAGGATAAGTACCCCGTCCATCTCTCTTAAAAACACACAAAAAAACAACATTTGATCATGTGAGCGCACGCTGGTTCAAACTCATACACCGCATGACTACATCATAAATCTTTCACATCCTGACATTTGTTTGCATGCGCTGACGTACCCAGTCCAATCAATAGTAGTATCGGTGTATTTGGATACAGTGGTACTGACTGACGTACCCAGTCCAATCAATAGTAGTATCGGTGTATTTGGACACAGTGGTACTGGTAAAGAGCAGTCACGTTTGTAAGGAAAGGAAAGTCAATGCTGCTGGTGACATTGTAATAACAGACATGTGATGACGCGCTAATAACACGAGTTAAACTGTATACCCACACTACTGGTGCGGGAATGCAAAATATATCAATGATTTTCATCAGTCAAATTCTGCATCGAGAGAGAGAGAGAGAGAGAGAGAGAGAGAGAGAGAGGAGAGAGAGAGAGAGAGAGAGAGAGAGAGAGAGAGAGAGAGAGAGAGAGAGAGGGGGGGGGGAGGGAGGGAGGGAGGGAAAATAGACAGGCAGACAGACACACAGACATACAGGCACAGAGAGAACGAACGAACGAACGAATTTGCTTAATGAGGGAAAAGAATAAGCACACAGCAGGCTTGTTTGCATCTTGCCCTCAAAAATGAAAAAGAAACATTTCAAACACAAAAGCCACCCTCCACACCCCAACCATTAACCAAACATCCACCTGTCGAACAATCCTTTCAAAGCAATAATAATAGCAATAACAATAGCAATGAATGATAATGATTAAAAATGATAACATTACAATTCAAATATAACACCATGCGCACATATATACATATGCATTGTCAAACATTACATCTATCTAATAGCATGATATGAAAAGATAGAAATACAGAACACATAATAATCACAAATATAAATCCACATGATAGTAAATCAATATTGAAACCAAGAATCTGTTCCGGAAAGGGGCGTACAACACACATTTTTGCGCCCTCCAGATACTCACGCAATTCCCCTTTCCTCTCTATCCCGTGTTCTCTGCAAACAATTCCATCCTCGCCCCTCGTAACAAACACCCCACCTCACCCCGTCTACCCCTCCGTTCACAACCAACCCTACTCAAACAGAGAGAGAGAGAGAGAGAGAGAGAGAGAGAGAGAGAGAGAGAGAGAGAGAGAGAGAGAGAGAGAGAGAGAGAGAGAGAGAGAGAGAGAGAGAGAGAGAGGCCGGATAAAAAGCAAATATTCACTAACCATAAGGATCAGGAGATGCTGTTCATGTATTGCGTCATAAGGTGTGTTTGATATTTGTTTTTAAAGACTCGGAGGCTTGAATTTACATCGAATGAAGTTATAACAGAATTCCATAAGCAGCCACCAGAGTACAACAAGCTTGATTTAAACAGATCGATTCTTGGAAGAGGTACTTTTATCTTGTAAACATGACGAATCTTATTCATTTCGAATCTATTTTTCAAAGCCATTGGGGCACGGTCGAACATTATATTAAACAGAAAGAGAGCTTTGTTGTAAACTAGCTTCCATTTTAGAGGCAGAATTTCTAAATGTTTATATTCTGAGAAAGTAGGGGAGGAGGACTTCAGGAGGATCAGTTTAATGGCACGTCTATGTAAACTGAATAAAGGTTTTAAAATATTATCACTAGCGGAATCCCATATTGTTGAGGCATAGTTTATGTAAGATTCAACATAGGCATGAAAGAACAACTTACGGCTATGTTGATCTAAAAAGTGTTTTATTCTGGAAAGCTGGTAAATCTTTCTGGACACATTTTTACATACTAACGCAATATGATTCGACCATAACAGATTGTTATCAATAATAACACCTAGGATCTTATGGTGATCAACTTCCTCGAGATTTTCGCCATTAATACAAAGGTAATGATTGCTACAAGAAAGATTTTGACGTTTTTGCCTGGTAGTAATTAATAAGTATTTAGTTTTTTGGGGGTGGAGTCGCATATGATTGAGTTCAGACCATTCAGATAACTTTTTGATACTTTCTTGTAAGGAGATAAAAATGTTATCTAATCGATCGTGACAGGTGTGGATAGTGATATCATCGCAAACATCTCACATAAAGTTGTAAAAAACAGAGGTAGATCATTTATATATACAGAAAATAGTATTGGCCCAAGGACTGAGCCTTGAGGGACGCCGTACTTAACAGGTAGAATGGAAGAATTTGATCTATTTACCGAAACACACTGTTTCCTGTCTGAGAGAAATGAAGATAGAAGTTCCAAAGCGTTGTCAGTTAGGCCATAGATCTTTAATTTCTCAAGTAGAAGACTGTGGTCGACGACATCAAATGCTTTCATAAAGTCTACTACTAGAACACCTGTGATTTTATTATTGTTTATGTTAGTAAGCCACTGGTCAACCAGACTAGTTAATGCTGTGTGACAAGAATGGTTGGCCCTGAATCCGGACTGGTTTGGATGAAACAGTTCGAAGGAGTTGAAATGATTAAGAATGTGTTTGTTTGTGTGATCTTCCAAGGGTTTAGAGAGTATAGACAAGATGGAGATGGGTCTATAATTTGAGGGATCAGCATAGTCACCTGATTTATAGATGGGTATAACTTTAGCAACTTTAAAAGCTTTTGGAATATAATTTTTTGCAAGGCATAGGTTGTAGATGTAGGTAAGCGTTTCGGCGATTACTGGGGCTGACAATTTCAAGATTTTCCCATCAATGCCATCAAGACCACTTGTGTTACTTTGGTTTAGGCTACTAAGAGATTTATATACTTCATGCACACCCATAAATGGTATATTTGAAAGAGAGGATATATTTCTAGAATTGCAAAAGTCCTGAAGAATATCCACTTTATTTTCTGACGTTCTGTTTATTTTTATTGTTGAGTTAGCTACGTCACAAAAATGTGAATTCAAGACAGACAGAGAGAGAGAGAGAGAGAGAGAGAGAGAGAGAGAGAGAGAGAGAGAGGGGGGGGGGGGGGGGTGGGAGAGGGAGGGAAGGTAGACAGGCAGACAGGCACAAAGACATGCAGGCACAGAGAGAGAGGAGAGAGAGAGAGAGAAGAGAGAGGGAGGAGAGAGAGAAAAGAGAGAGAGGAGAGAGAGAGAGAGAGAGAGAGAAGAGGGGAGGGTAGGGAGGAGGGGGGAGAGCAGACAGGCAGAGAGAGAGAGAGGGAGAGAGAGAGAGAGAGAGAGAGAGAGAAGAGAGAGAGAGAGAGAGAGAGAGAGAGAGAGAGAGAGAGAGAGAGAGAGGAGGGTAGGGAGGGAGGGGGAAGTCAGACAGGCAGAGAGAGAGAGAGAGAGGAGAGAGAGGAGAGAGAGAGAGAGAGGAGAGGAGAGAGGAGAGAGAGAGGAAGGAAGAGAGAGAGAGAGAGAGAGGAGGGAGAGGGGAAGTCAGACAGAGCAGAGAGAAGAGAGAGAGAGAGAGAGAGAGAGAGAGAGAGAGAGAGAGAGAGAGAGAGAGAGAGAGGGAGAGAGAGAGAGAGAAGAGATGTTAGTCATGCACAGACAAGAACTAATAAGATTCTATTTTCGGTTTCTGTCTCCGTTTTTCTGTCTCTTACCCTCTGTACATGCTCTTGTGTTTGTTTCTATGTGCACCTCTCTCTCTCTCTCTCTCTCTCTCTCTCTCTCTCTCCTCTCTCCTCTCTCTCTCTCTCTATATAATATATATATTATATATATATATATACATAAGAAACTAATAAATTCCAAGGATAAGTACCGAGCACCGTTCCAGCAACTTACAGAGCAGCTTGGTGTTGCAATGACTACAAGAAATATTGAATTATAAACAAAGCTTGCTCTTATGTCTTAGATTGAAGAAATAGGGGGAGATACGACGCATGGGACACCTCTATATGCCCCCGTCCCTATATGCCCCCGTGTCTATATGCCCCCGACCGTTATGCCCCGTCTCTATATGCCCCCCGACCGTTATGCCCCGTCTCTATATGCCCCCCGACCGTTATGCCCCCGTCTCTATATGCCCCCCGACCGTTATGCCCCCGTCTCTATATGCCCCTGTAGTGGTTACAGCCCTATGTTCCCTAGTCTATGTTCCCTAGGTCTATGTTCCCTAGCCCTATGTTCCCTAGCCCTATGTTCCCTAGGTCTATGTTCCCTAGCCCTATGTTCCCTAGACCTATGTTCCCTAGCCCTATGTTCCCTCAATTCAAGTTACACGATGACCAAAGGTGAACTAATGGTCAGAGTTAGGTCAGGTCAGGTCAGGTCAAGGCAGGTTAGGTCAGGTCACGTCAGGTCAGGTCACGTCACGTTAGGTCACGTCAGGTCGCGTCAGGTCAGGTCAGGTTAGGTCACGTCAGGTCAGGTCAGGCCAGGTCACGTCAGGTCAGGTCAGGTCAGGTCAGATCACGTCAGGTTACGTCAGGTCAGGTAACGTCATGTCAGGTCACGTCAGGTCACGTCAGGTCAGGTCATGTCAGGTCAAGTCAGGTCACGTCAGGTCAGGCCAGGTCACGTCACGTAAAGTCACGTCAGGTCAGGTCACGTCAGGTTAGGTCAGGTCACGTCAGGTCACGTCAGATCACATAAAGTCAGGTCACGTCGGGTCAGGTCACGTCAGGTCACGTCACGTCAGGTCACGTCAGGTCACGTCAGGTCACGTCAGGTCACGTCAGGTCAGGTCAGGTCAGGTCAGGTCAGGTCAGGTTAGGTCACGTCACGTCAGGTCAGGTCACGTCAGGTCACGTCAGGTCAGGTCACGTCAGGTCAAGTCAGGTCACGTCAGGTCAGATCAGGCCAGGTCACGTCACGTAAGATCACGTCGGGTCAGGTCAGGTCAGGTCAGGTCAGGCCAGGTCACGTCACGTCAGGTCAGGTCAGGTCAGGTCAGGTCAGGTCAAGTCAGGTCACGTCAGGTCAGGACAGGTCACGTCACGTAAGGTCACGTCAGGTCAGGTCAGGTCAGGTCACGTCACGTCACGTCACGTCAGGTCACGCCAGGTCACGTCACGTCACGTTAGGTCACGCCAGGTCAGGTCACGTCAGGTCATGTCACCTCAGGTCACGTCAGGTCACGTCACGTTAGGTCAGGTCAGGTCAGGTCAGGTCACGTCAGGTCACGTCATGTCAGGTCACGTCAGGTCAGGTCACGCCAGGTCAGGTCAGGTCACGTTAGGTCAGGTCAGGTCGCGTTAGGTCAGGTCAGGTCACGTCACGTCAGGTGAGGTCAGGTGACCTGACGTGACCTGACGTGACGTGATCTGACCTGACCTGACCTGACTTGACGTGGACTTGACGTGACCTGACGTGACCCGACGTGACGTGACGTGACGTGACGTGACCTGACCTGACCTAACCTGAGCTAACCTGACTGATGTGACCTGACGTGATGTGACCTGACCTGACCTGACCTGACGTGACCTGACGTGACGTGACCTAACCTTACTTGACCTGACATGCCCTAACCTGACCTGACCTGACGTGACCTGACGTGACCTGAATGCCTTCAAAGGGGACACCTCTATATACCCCGGGGGCATATAGAGACGGGGGCATAACGGTCGGGGGGCATATAGAGACGGGGGCATATAGAGACGGGGGCATAACGGTCGGGGGGCATATAGAGACGGGGGCATTTAGAGACGGGGGCATATAGCTACGCATTCATATCTGCAGTGGCAGATCATTCTGCCTAACTAACAGTATGTGCTTGAGTGGGTGAATGGGGAAAAAAAATATTTCTTCAATCTAAGACATAAGAGCAAGCTTTGTTTATAATTCAATATTTCTTGCAGTCATTGCAACACCAAGCTGCTCTGTAAGTTGCTGGAACGGTGCTCGGTACTTATCCTTGGAATCTATTAGTTTGTTGTATTTTAGTCCCTTGCGGATTCATTCCAAGAACTGGCCCTCAGCACTTGTGTCTTAGAGGATATCTTTTTATATTTTCTACTTTTCACAAGAAAATGTAGCTTGTTTTGCTTTTTCATGATTTTCTTTTGCTTCTTAGATGGCACCTTGGTTGTTTTTTTGAAAACTCAACAAACATACTACGGTATTGCACACCAGCCTTTTCTGGGATTGCATTCTTCTTAAAGCTGAAAAGGCAGAGGAGTCAAATTACCACTTTCCGCGGTCACGTTGAATATTTCCCCAAATTTTTTCGACCTTTTTTGGGCTTCCTCAAGGGAAATTTTTTATGATTGCCCTGCTGTAGCAGCCACCATTCACATTTTTTTTTAAAAAGAACATTCCCCCCACGGTTCCAATAATTGGGGAAAGGGAAACAACGGGGGAAAGGGGTTTTTTTAAGCTAGGGGGAAAACCCGGAAAATTTGGGGTAGGAAAAGAGAGAGAGAGAAAGAGAGGAGAAAAAGAAAACCCGCCTCCCGCGCACAAGGGGGCGAAGGGGAAAGGTGGGGGGGTTTTTTTGGAAAAAAGGGGCTAGAAAAACCCAAAGGGGGGGGGGGGGGGAAAAAAGGGGGGGCTGGGAAGGTAAAATGGGGGGTTTAATTTGAAAGGGGAAAACAACCCGGGGGAGTCGGAAAGTTAGGGTTTACAGTAGAGGGGGAGGAAAAATTTAAAGTGGGAGGGGCGAGTTGAGAGAGGGAAGACGACGGGAGGGAGGGAAAGGGAAGGGATGGGGGGTTTTGGTGGAGGGGAAAAAAAAAAAGGGGGGGGGGAAAGGGGGCAGGGGAAAGGGGGGCAAGGGGGGGGGGGACTGTACTTCAAAAAGGTTTTCTTTTCCAAACGATCCCAAAAACTTTATTTTTTTCTGTTTTACTTTGCCCTGTTTTAAGAAAACAAAATTTCCCAATAAAAGGGCCCAGATTTCCAGAAAAAAAATTTGGCCTCAGCGTACGTTGAAGAGTAAAAGGGAGATAACAAAAAAATACGTCATAAAACTTCACCATTTTTTAAAAAGTAAAAAAATGCCCCAAGAAAAAAATCAAAAATTTTCCCAAATTAAGCCCGAAATTTTCAAACGTGTAAAAATTATTTATATTATATTTTTATATTTTTAAAATTAAGAAAGGGGTGTTTACCGGAAAGATTTAAAAAAAAAAATTTGCTAAACCCGAACGGGGACCCAACATTTTTAAAATATGTGAGAGGGGAGAAAAGGGTTTAAACCCTTATTTTTTAAACAATATAAATATAAAAATATATATTTTTTTAAATATATATATTATATTTATATATATAATGAAAAACTTTTTGGGTCGGGGAGACAGGAATGTGGGGTTTTTTTTTGGGGAGACAAAAAATTTTAAAAAACTTTTTTAAAAACCCCAAAAAAATTGTTTTAAAAAAAATTTAAATCAAACTAATGATTATTTCCTTTGGACCATTTCCCACCCCCAAAAGCTGCAAAAACTTTGGTTTTTTAAAAAAACCCTTTCAGTTTTTGGAAAGAAAATGTCTCCTTTTGTGGGGTTTTTTTTCGAAAATTTGGGAAGGATTTTTTTTTTTTAAAAAAAAAAAAAAAAAAAAAAAAAAAAAAAAAAAAAAAATTTGGAAACTTAAATTCCCCATTCGGGGTTTTATGCCTATTGCCAGATGTTATTAAAACACTTGGGGGTTTTTTTAAAAAAAAAAAACACCCCCCTCCAATTTTTAAACCCTAATTTTAAACCAACATAAAAACTTTAAAGAAAACTTAAATATCTTTTATTAATTAAAATATTTTTCTCCTAAAGTTGGGGTTTTTTAAAAATTTTTTAAAACCTGTGAGGGTTAAATGGGTTTTTCGAAATAAACCAAAAAAACCCATGGGGAATTATAGTTTTTTCCTCTTAAACCCTTTAATTTTAAATAAGTTTCAAAAATGGGGCCTTTCAAAAAAAGGTAATGAAACCAAATTTTTTTTTTCAAATTTAAAAAGGGCTTTTTATGTTTTAATTTTTTCCCAAAATTTTTAAAATTAAATTTTCCCCACAATGGATGGGGTTGGGGGGGGATTTTTTGGGGGGAAATTTTTGGGGGGGGGGGGGGGGGGCCCTTTTGGGGGGGGGGGGAAATTTTTTCATTAATTTTGGGGGGGGGGGTGGGTTAACTTAGGGGGTTTGTTTAAAGAAAATCTAAAAAGGATTTTTTTTTTAAAGAAATTTTTCCGCTTTGTTTCCCCTTCTTTTGAAAAACTTTTTGGGAATTCTTCATTTTTAAATAAAATTTGGGGCCCCAAAAAAACAATTTTTATCCTTTGAAATAAACCTTCGGGAGAAATTTTATAAATTAAAACCCTTTTTTTTTTTGATTAAGATTTTGATTTTAAAAAGGTTTGGAATAAACCAAAAAAAATTTTTGCAGGGAATTTTTACCCCCCAATTGTAAACCTTTGGGTTTTTGGATAAATCTTTTATAGTTAAAAAATTTCCTTTGGTTAAAATATTTTTCCTGCTTTAAAAATTTGGAAATTTTAAAAAAAAGCCCCCTTTTAGGTGCCCCTTTACCGGGGTTACTAAAACACAATTTTTTTGGATAGCTGTTTTAAATTTTTCCAATTTTGAAAAATATTTAAATTCCAAATTTTAAAAGGTAATTTAAAATAAAAAAAAAAAAAAAAAAATTTTTAAAAAAAAAAAAAAAAAAAAAAAAAAAGAAAAAATTTTTTAGCCCCCCTTGGAAAAAATCTTTACGGGAAATTCAATCAGTATTTCTTAGTTCCTGAATTTCAACAGAAAAAATTTCTGAAAATATATTTGGATACATCTAATTTTCCCGCTTCTCTTTTAGGGGTTTAAATTTTTGGGTTTCTTTAACACCCTATTAGTTTTTTTGTGTGAAAGGGGACCCCCGGGGAAAAATTTCAGGGCCTTACTAAAAAGTTTTGCAACCCTTTTTAAAAAAGATCATTAGGCGCGAAAACAAAATTCCGCCCATAAGATAATTTTTCGTTTTGGGGGGGACAAAAAAAGATGTATAGTGAAAAAAGGGTTTATGACAGTCCTGCCCCCTTTGGTTGAAAACATTTTTTAATTTTAAAAAATGTTTAATATTTTTTTTGGGTTTTAAAAAATTAATTTTTCAATTTTTTTTTTCCATTTTCGGGTTAGATTTAAAAATTTTCCCCCAAAACTTGACTTTTTGTTTTATATTCCAGAATCGCCAAATCTACAAAACCCAAGGGTTTAAATTTTTTTGGGGTTCTCACCATTTTTTTAAACAACAAAAAATTGTTTTTCCCCTTCCAATAGTTCTTTTTCCATTGTTCTTATATATGAAGTTTTAATTTACCCAAATTTCCTTTTTTTTCAATTTTTCTGTACAAAATTTATTGTTCTTTTTTTGGAATTGCTTCCTTAAATGTAAAAATTTAAACCCAAAATTTCAATATCTTTGGGCTTTTGGGGGAAACAAACATGCAGCTTTTTAATTTTTTGTGGGGGTTCAGGGTTAGGATTGTGAACAAAAAGGGGAGCAATAACAGCCCCTGAGAATACCTAAAACTCTTTCCCTTTAAATTTTGGGAAAAATTTTTCCTTTCCAAAATCTGGTACATTGTTTCTTTCTGTTGGAAAGTTTTTAAATGTAATAAAACCCATTCCCCCCAGGAAGCCAACTTTTTTTAAATTTTGTAAGTACCCCTTGCGTCCCTAATACGCAATCAAAAGGTTTTTTTTTAACCGGCCCAAAAAATGTAACCGAAGTATTTTTTCTACGGGAAAATTCCCCTTTTTAATTTATTTATAAAAAAATAAATAAATATATAATATATATATAATATTTATATAATATAAAATTTTATAAATATATTTATATAATATATTTTATATTCTTAAAAATTTTAAAAAAAAAATTAAAAATATGTGTGGTGTGTTTGTGTTTGTGTGTGTTTGTGTTGTGGTGTGTGTGTGTGGTGTGTGTGTGTTTTGTGGGGGGGTTTTTTAAAAATGAGAGAAAAACAAGAAAAGACAAGACAAGACAAAAATTTAAATTTTCGTTTTTTTAAAAGATAAGAAATGACATGTTTTTTTAAACATCCAGTCCTCGCCTGAGTGGGATTTCCCAAGGGAAAGTGAAAGGGAAAAATGAGAGAGAGAGAGAGAGAGAGAGAGAGGGGAGGGAGAGAGAAGGAGAGAGAGGGGGAGAGGGGGGAGAGAGAGAGAAAACAATTTTAACAAAAAGTTGATTTTTCCCAGGCCTCCGGTTTTAAACAATGTGAGGTGGGGTGCGCACCCCAGAAGAAAGAAAAGAGAAAAGACAAAAAAAATTATATTTTTCGATGTACTAACAGTGCTAAGTTAAGAGGGTAACCCGATTATTCATCTGCAAGGGATGGAGTTTTTTTTTCTTTTTTTTTTAATTCATAATGAATATAAATGGCAATATCGCTTTGTAATATGCCAAATTTTTTTTCGTTTGCCAAAATAATTTTGGGTTTTGTTCAATAGAGTTCACGTTTTGAAAAACGTGGTGCTTCAGTAAAGTATTTTCTCTGAAAGGGACATAAACATTTAAACTTAACAGAAAGTGGAGTTTTGTTCTCAAAATGCTTTTTTAAAGAAACCCTTCTTTGAATTTTTCTTTTTTTTCTTTATTTTTTTTTCAGGGCGTTTTTAAACCAAGGAAGGGAAAACTCGGAAATGCTTTTGAATTTTTTTTAACCCGGTTTTTAAATGGGTTAGATAACGTTCTGGTTTTTAAAAAGAACTTAAATTTAAAAGTGGGTTGGAGCGATCACTTGAATTTAAAATTTTCTTTAAACCCTTTTTGGGGTAACAGTTTTAAACCCTCCTTTGCCCCAAAAAAACTTCTTTAAAAAAATTTTAAAATTTTTCCCACCCCACCCACCCAAACCCCACCTCAAAAATTTTAAAAATTACAAGCCAAAATTTTATTCATAAAAACCCAATTATAATTTTTTTTTCCGTTTTATTTTCCCGCGCCAAATTTTAAAACATTTAAACAAGGCAGGTATGCTTCTTTTGGGGAATTTTATTTAGTTCCACTTGTAAAAAAAAAAAATTTCTAAGTGCTCTTTGGTGGGTGTCTTTTTAAAGACTATAGGAACCCGTCTCCCAAAGCCAGTGCCCTTTGGTGTTTTTGGGCTAACACTTGACAGTTTTTTTTTACAGGCCAAAAATAATTTAACCCTTCGATAGTTTTTTAATTTTGGGGAATACCCCATACCTCCCGCCCGGTACAAACATTTGGGTTCCCCCATGTGTTTAAATGTTTTAAAAAAAAAAAATTATGTCCAACCAACCCCAAAACCAAAAATTTTTTTAAAAATTTCCCAAATTTTTTTATATTTGGCCCCTCCTTTTAATAGTTATCCAGCGCTTTCCCACAAGAAGATAATTTATGGCAAAATGAAACCAAGAAAAATTTGGGAGCGTTCACCCCTTCAAATTTCTCTCCTTTTAAAAATACCATTTTTAAAAATTGGACAGAGACCCACTTTTCCAAAAATAAAAAATTTTGTCTTAAACAAATTTACTTTTAGACTCCCAATTTTTCAACGCTAACTTCAAAATTTTTGTTTTTTGGTTTTTTAAACCTGAAGGTAGTAGATGAAATTAAAGCTTAAACATCCCCCGAAAAGCAAGAGGAAAAAATTTTTCCCTTTAAAGGGAAGGAAAGAAATTTGAAAGCCCGGGTTTTCCCTTTTCAAAACACTTTTCCCCACCACTTCGTTAAAATTGGACAAATAAAGGGAAAAAACAAAAAAAAAAGGCCCCCCCCCTTCTTCCCCCCAAAACCCCCCTGGGGGTTTTCCCAAAAAACTCACTCTGGGTTCCCAATTTAAAGCCAAACCATCAAAAAAAATTTTTCTCCAAAAAAGCAAAAGTAAGATTAACCCCAAACACTTTTCCCAAAAAATTTCTCGGTGACTTTTCAACCTTTAAAAAGTATCGATTTAAGCCGAAATTCTTTCCAAAAATTTTTTTTTAACGTTTAAAACCCCTAAATGACATTTCCAAAAAGAGAAAAAAATTAAGGTCAAGTCCGAAAAATTTTAAAAACAAAAAACCCGCTTGTTTCTTCACAAAATTTTTTTTTTTTTTTTTTTTTCAGATTCTGCCCCCAAAAAAAAAATTTGTAGAGTCACTTGAAAAAATGGATTCAAACACTTTAAATAAAACAGCCTTTTGGTGAAATCCCCCCCGGGAGTTTTTTGGATTTCTAGTCACCTTTTTAAATTTTTTTAACAAAAAATGAAAAGTGTGCCCTTCAACAGGGGAAAAAACCGTTAACCCCTAGATTCGGAAAACAATTTTTTCCCAAGAAAGGGGGCAAATTAAAAACAATAGCCCCATTTAAAAAACTCATTACCGAAATTCGTTTCCCCTGAAGCTTTTTTTTAAGGAGAGCCCCCCCGGGGGTTTTTTTGAGAATTTGGGTTTGGTTTTGGGGGGGGGTTTTTTTTTTTAAAAAACCAACAGGAAAAATAGCAAGGAAAAAAGGGTTTTTTTTTTGTGTTTTTGGGGGGGGTTTTTTCTTCCCACTTTTGTAAAAAGAGGGCAACATTTAAGCCTCTTCCCCCCCCCGGTGACCCCGAAGTGGGGAAAAACCAAAAGAAATTTTTTTCACCACCACCCCCCCCCAAAAACCCCCCCCCCCCCCACCCCCCAGTCTCCCCAAAAAAACTTTGAGTTTAAAAATTTGGGAAATTAAAAAAAATCAAAAGCCAAACTTTTTCCACCCAGCCCCACTAATGCTGTTTTTTCCTTGGGACATTTCTTAAAAAAATTACTCTGTTTAAAAAAGTTCCACAGAAAAAACGCCAAAAATCCCTGGCCCCCCACCCAAACCCTCCTCAATCAGGGGCCCCCCACCCTAACCCGCCTCCCAATCCTGTTACCTCCACCCTATCCTTTCCTCAATCCTGTGACCTTCCCCCTTTTCCCGCCCCCAAACCTGTGACCTTTTACCCAAAACCCCGCCTCAAACCTGTGCCCCCCACCCAAACCTTGCCTCAAAACCGTTCCTTCACCCTATCCCAGCCTCAAACCCTGGGGCCCCACCCTACCCCTGCCCCAAACCCTTGACCACCCCCCTATCCCTGCCTCAATCCGGTTGGGGCCTCCCCCTTTCCTTTTCCTCAAACCCCGGGCCTTCACCCTTCCCCCGCCCCAATCCTGTTACCCCACCCTACCCCTGCCTCAAAACCCTGTGACCCCCAACCCCAAACCCTTCCTCAATCCCTGTGGGCCCTTTTTTCCCTTTCCCCCGCCTCAAACCTGTGACCTCCCCCCCTAAACCCTGCCCCCAAACCTGTGACCTCCCCCCTTTCCCCGCCCCAAACCCGTGACCTTACCCAAACCCTGCCCCAATTTCCCGTGACCCCACCCTAACCCTCCTCAATCCCTGTGACCTTTCCCCCCTAACCCTGCCCCAAACCTGTGACCTTAAACCCCATCCCCTGCCCAAACCTGTTACCTCCACCCTTTTCCCTGCCCCAAAAACCCTTACCCTTTTCCCCCATCCCTGCCCCAAACCCGGGACCCCCCCCCCTTCCCCCTTTCCCCTGCCTCAATCCTGTTACCAAACCCCCTATCCCTGCCTTTAATCCCCGTGACCTCCACCCTATCCCCGCCCTCAAACCCGTGAAACCTCCACCCATCCCCGCCTCAATTCCCCGTGACCCCCACCCTATCCCCGCCTCAATCCCTGTGACCTCCACCCTATCCCTGCCTCAATCCTGTGACCTCCACCCTATCCCTGCCTCAATCCTGTGACTTCACCCTATCCCTGCCTCAATCCTGTGACCTCCACCCTATCCCTGCCTCAATCCTGTGACCTCCACCCTATCCCTGCCTCAATTCCTGTGACCTCCACCCTGTCCCTGCCTCAATCCTGTTTGATGTTCAGACGAAACTACACTCATTGTCACTGATATTATGAAGAAGTCCTTATCATCTGGTATTGTGCTTGAGTGTTTTAAGCATGCTCTTGTGAGACCCCTTAAAGAAGGCAAATCTGGACCCAAAACTGCTTGAGAACTTTCGTCCAGTCTCCAGTCTTCCATTCTTGTCAAAGGTATTGGAAAGCATTGTACTAAAACAGCTTCTACAGCATCTTGAATCTCATAACCTGTTTGAGCCGTTCAGTCAGCCTACTGTAAGTGTTATAGCACAGAAAACTGCTTTATTGCGTGTGGTCAATGATCTCCTTCAGGCCTTGGACAATGGGTGCGTATCTAATCTTGTCACTTTGTCAGCAGCATTTGACACCATAGAGCACAGCATCATCATAACGCGGTTGCGTACTACTTTTGATTGCTCTGGGATGGTTCTGGACTGGTTCAACTCTTATTTGACTGGCCGTTCCCAGTCTGTTGTCACTAGCCATGAATCAATTCCATCAGTGCTGAAATGCGGTGTGCCACAGGGTTCTGCCTTGGGACCTGTCCTGTTTACTATGCACACTTAACCTCTCAGCAGTGTCATCCATCAGTCAGGTCACTCATACCATTTCTTTGCAGATGACTCGCAGCTGCCTAACTCCTGTACTCCATCAGATTTTGACTCTCTTGAGTGCAGTCTGAGAGATTGTATAGAGGATGTTTCGAAGTGGATGAGTGATAACAAGCTGAAAATGAATGATGATGAAACTGATCTCATTGTTACTGGCACTAATTCAAA
>CM031613.1:82179948-82202524 GCA_018398815.1 Conus ventricosus | reverse complement strand
GATCTTTATAGAACAACTTGCAGGGGTGGTTGCTGTTGTTGCTACTGGTTGGTGGTGGTGGGTTGGTGGTGGTGTGTGTGTGTGTGTTGTGTGTGTGTGTGTGTGTGTGTGTGTGTGTGTGTGTGTGTGTGTGTGTGTGTGTGTGTGCGGCGGCGCGCGCGCGCGGTGCAAGTGTGTGCGTGTTTGTGTATGTGTGGGTGTGTGTTCTGGGCAACGTGCTTCGGAGGGTACTGCCAGGTTTACGCATGATTGGAGTTCGTTCCTACAGCCTAAAATGGTTATGTAAATACCTTAGCATAAGCGCTATTATGGGATCGTTCCGTGTGTGGCAAAGACGCTGTGGAGATTTTCAGGTGTAGGAACTGATGTGACTTGTTCATTATTTCATTTGATTCATGCAGTTTTCAATGTGTGTGTGTATGTGTGTGTGGTGTGTGTGGGAGAGAGAGAGAGAGAGAGAGAGAGAGAGAGGAGAAGAGAGAGAGAGAGAGAGAGAGAGAGAGAGAGAGAGAGAGAGAGAGAGAGAGGGATGCGTAAGTGTGCGCATGTGCAAGCGCGTGAGCATGAGCGCACTCTGCTGAGTTTGAGCGAATGTGTGAAGTCTGTGTGATTAGTGACAGAAGCCTTGCCGTTCCGAACTTCTGTGCGTGCGATGTGAGTTTTTATATACCTCCTCACAGGAAGTCAAGCAACAAATGTAAGGTGCACTTCTCATGGTAATGCAACACGCCCATAGAAACTTGGTGTGGAAAGAAAATGCATCGTCTCTTGTTGGCGCTTCTTTAGCAAGCACTGCTTTTGCATTTCTTGTTAATGGTTAAAGATAATAAATTTCGCCAACTGAAAAATTCCTGACAGCAAAGAATGAAGAATTCAGACCATTCATTGTTTGGTGCTTGACTTACTGTGCGGAGTATATGTTTGTCTGGCAGGAGATGAACTTTGTTTTAATATTGTTCGCATTCGATTTCTGAATAAATTGTTGAAATGTGTGTGTGTGTGTGTGTGTGTGTGTGGTGGTGTGTGTGTGTGTGTGTGTGTGTGTGTGTGTGTGTGTTTTGTGTGTGTGTGTGTGTGTGTGCCTGTGTGTGTGTTAGTGTGTGTATACATAGTCTATAGATACATAGGATATCCATATTTAGAAATTATATGAGTCTGGTTCAACAGATATATTACAGAAAAAGAGACATGCGTTTTAATAAATTTGAATATAATCATCTAACATACATTTGGGGTCGGGCCAAAAACATAGCAGAGTCACAATCGCTATACAATTCTTCAGTATCTAATTCGAGACACTTACTATGATAGGTCTACAGAAAAATGAGCAAAATTGGGTGTTAACCAGAAGACAAATGCATACAACATATCCATTCATCATCCTGTCCCGTTCTATTTCTAAACTCAAGCTTCAAGCAAAACAGAAAAAAAAAAAACGTAAACTGGGTGGGTAGGGTGGAGGGAGGGTGTTTGGTGGTGGTGGGAGAGAGCGGGATTGGGGAGGGGTAAGAGGAGCAGAAAATACTCGTTACATCGAAAACACATGTTTTCGAATGCGAATGTTTGAACCTACATTCATCCGCCGCGTTTTTTGTTCGTTTGTATGTTGTTTTCCGGAATACATTGTACTCCCCTAGTCCTTTAAATCAGACTGAAAACAGAGGTTCCCTATTTTACTCCCTAGTCCTTTAAATCACAGACTGAAAACAGATGGTTCCCTTTGCAAATGTATGCAAACAATCTTGCCGTTTCTTTATTTGATTGAACAGGACAAGTATTACTGGTGGATAATGACACATAATGGCATGCAACATTATCTGGCGACGGCGTATTTTCTTCCTATGGGAACAATTCGAGATTCAACAGTCACTGTGATGATATGCAAGTACCCTACACGCAGGTAAACTGAAAATAAACGACAACATTTTGATCGCAGCTTGACAATTTTGTAACTTTGCACCCCCACCACTCACACAAACACACACACTACTACACACACACACACACACCCTACACACCCACACACACACACACAAACACAAACACACCACACACACATCACACACACACACACTCCATTCCCATACCTGAACTATTATTAATCAACTAACCTACCACAACTGTCACTGCTATGTCACCAACCTGCGGATGGTAGGGCGCTGGAGTTGCGATGATGATGCCGGTGCTGGTCACAGTATCGTCGATGGCCTGGTTTGCAGAACGCTCTGCCTTGATCAGTGATCAGCACCTTCGGGAATCCAAAGCGACTGCACAGCAGGCCGTCGAAGAATGCCAGGATCCCGCTTGGGTCTTTGCTCTTCAGTGGTGCAAGCTTCCACATATTAATCAGGTAGTCAACTGCTAACGACCTAAGTATTGGTAGCCGTCTCTTTACTTTGGGGGAGCTTTTTCGATCCATTCCCCACATCAGAAAGGTCTTTGACAAGGCAATACTGGTCCTAAGCTTGGCCAGTCACCCCTTGGACATGCAGAGTTCTTCTGGCACTATTCCACACCCACGATGTAATGCTTCACGTCATCAAAAATTCTGTATCCAGAAGAATGAAGATATCAACACTTTCATGTGTGGCGTTAATCCTAGGTGGTACCGAGTCATTGCCACAACTGATAACGGACACCACATCCCCCTTCTTCTTCCATACTGCCCTCACACCACCGTCTTTGCGCGCATATAGAGCTTAGTGCCACATCCTTTACCAGCTGCGAAATTCTTCGATTTTCTTCTGAAACTGTCTTTTGCATTCGTTTGAGCCCAGCCATTTCTTTCAGGAAATGTTGAACTTATTCAAAAAGTTCAACTATGCAAGTACTCGCCGGGTTGCATTCCACATGTATTCATAAGCCATCGTTGAAAACAAAATGTACGACAAAATTATTGTCATAACAGCATTTATAGCAAACGATGATTCTGACAGCTAGTCAATCATAAAGCTCAACTAACCACTCACATTCTTTTCCCCAAAACGTTTTTAAGCCTGGCCGCCTCCTCTCCTGCAACCCCTTTATTGTAATACATTATTGTATCTAACAAGCCGCAATATCGATAAAGCATTCAAAATTTTGGTCAAAAAAGCGACATTGTCTCCCATTTCAAAGCAAAGGAAAGATCAGAAGTTGCAAAGTGCACTGTCAATGACCCTTTCAACAGTCACAGAATATACAAACAAGTTCAAAAAGTTCCCCGAATCGTTTGACATTATCATGACGACATATTTTCATTTATATTGTATTCATTTGAATGCACTCTCTCTCTCACTCTCTCTCTCTCTCTCTCTCCTCTCTCTCTCTCTCTCATCAATCCTCTCGACTCTATCTCTCTCTCATCTCTCTCTCTCGCTCTCTCTGTGTGTGTGTGTGTGTGGTGTTTGTGTGTGTGTGGGCGCGGCGCGCGTGTGCGCGCGTGTGTATCCCGTACTTGTAAAAAGCCATATAAACATACTCCATGATAAATCTGACTACGTTAGAAATTAAGCTACTACATTTCTACTACATGGCGCACACACACAAACACACACACACACACACACACACACCACACAAACACACACACACACACACACACATCTCACCACACACACACAACACACACGCACGCACCACGCACGCACGCGCGCGCGGCCGCGCGCACTCACAGCACACACACACACAACACCCACACACAACACACACACACAAACACACACACACACAAACACAGCACACACACACAACAACACACACACAGCCGACAAAGCTTGATCTTGAAACCTCTGAAGTCTTAATGCGGTAGAAACAGAACCGAAAATTTTCAAAAGATGAAGTACCTTTTGACCAAGATCAAAGACATGTGTTCGTTATGTGATCCGCGAAGTTAAGTAAGTGAAAAGGTCACATTAAAGTTCAACACATGGTCGAAAAGGCGGTTTAAAACAGCTAAATAACGCAAATTCTCAAATCTTCATTGTCGTAATAATTTCCTTTCTTTCGTCATACACTATTTAGTTAGGCCTATTAATTAATGACAGAACCAAAAGCTGCCACTTGTAATAATATACTATAATTGCCATGGGTAGCTACTACACCGTCATTTTCTCTTCTTGTTTTTTCTCATTTAAATACGATCCAAAACAGAAATTCGAGATATTTGAGGTAGAAGGAAAGGAGTTTTAAGAGATGGAGTAGAGGTAATGAAGTTATGATATCCATAACATAAGAGAGGGCTATTATACGATCGTGTCTCTCGTTGTCTTCCTCATACTATTCCATGTCTTCCCGGATCCCATGACTATCCATACTGACATTCACATAGCCCTTCACCTTATTACGTATATTCTGGGGATGATTAAATAATTTGTATCCCTCGCTTGACCTCCCCCTCCTCTCTGTCCCATCTGTTACTTGGTCTACAAATTGGCAAATACTTTTGTATGCGGAATTCACGTGATTAAATATGGATGGAAGTTAACGGTTGACTGGGCTCCATCATATCCGTGAGTCGATTCCATTTCTGTCTCGTCTCCACTTCTGTATTACGGCTGCACGCAACATGAGTGGCGCGGTGGGATGGTTTACACTCCACGAGTTTAACACAACAGCAGCAACAAACTAGTTATTAATTGAATAACTGTCCCTTAAATAAGGACTGACACTAGCGGCGAGCGGCGGCGCGCAGATTTAGACTTGCCATCATACCTGATCAATGTGAACGATCTCATCAAGGGAGATACTGCGATGAGACCCATGTGTCGCCAATTTCGGGGTTATCAAAGCCCCTAAACCTTTTGGTACTGGGTTCCATCCCGCTGAAAACTGAAATTGTTCAAGCAAGAGATACAAAACGAACGCACTTCTTGCACAGCTAACAAACAAAAATACATTTTACGGTTGAAAGGTAAATATAAATTTCGCCAACTGAAAATTCCTGACAGCAAAGAATGAAGAATTCAGACCATTCATTGTTTGGTGCTTGACTTACTGTGCGGAGTATATGTTTGTCTGGCAGGAGATGAAATTTGTTTTATAATATTGTTCGCATTCGATTTCTGAATAAATTGTTGAAATGTGTGTGGTGTGTGTGTGTGTGTGTGTGGTGTGTGTGTGTGTGTGTGTGTGTGTGTGTGTGTGTGTGTGTGTGTGTGTGTGCCTGTGTGTGTGTTAGTGTGTGTAATCATAGTCTATAGATACATAGGATATCCATATTTAGAAATTATATGAGTCTGGTTCAACAGATATATTACAGAAAAAGAGACATGCGTTTTAATAAATTTGAATATAATCATCTAACATACATTGGGTCGGGCCAAAAACTTAGCAGGAGTCACAATCGCCTATACATTTCTTTCAGTATGCAAATGTCGAGCAGCTTACGATGATAGGCTACAGAAAAAAGGTGCATAATTGGGGGTGTTAACCAGAAGACAAATGCATACACATCTCCATTCATCATCCTGTCCCGTTCTATTTCTAACTCAAGCATCAAGCAAAACAGAAAAAAAAAAAACGTAAACTGGGTGGGGTAGGGTGGAGGGAGGGTGTTTGGGTGGTGGTGGTGAGAGAGCGGGATATGGGGAGGGGGGAAGAGGAGCTGAAAATACTCTTACATCGAAACACATTGTTTTCGAATGCGAATGTTTGAACCTAATTTCATCCGCAGCGTTTTTGTTCGTTTGTTTGTTTGTTTTCCGGAAACATTTTACTCCCTAGTCCTTTAAATCAGACTGAAAACAGAGGTTCCCTATTTTACTCCCTAGTCCTTTAAATCAGACTGAAAACAGAGGTTCCCTTTGCAAATGTATGCAAACAATCTTGCGCGTTTCTTTATTTGATTGGAACAGGTCAAGTTTTACTGGTGGGATGAATGACACATAATGGCATGCAACATTATCTGGCGACGCGTTTTTCCTATGGGAACAATTCGAATTCAACAGTCTCTGTGATGATAATGCATGTACGCCTACTACGCAGGTATACTGAAAATAAACGAAAACATTTGATCGCAGCTTGACAATTTTGTAACTTTGCCACCCCCACCACTCACACAAACACTCACACACACACACACACACACACACACACACACACACACACACACACACACACACACACACACACACACATACACACACACACACACACCTTTCCCATACCTGAACTATTATGTATTCAACGAAACTACCACAACTGTCACTGCTATTCACCAACCTGAGGATGGTAGGCGCTGGAGGTGCGATGACTGATGCCGTGCTGGTCACAGTAGTCGTCGATGGCCTGGTTGCAGAACTCTCTGCCTTGATCAGTGATCAGCACCTGCGGGAATCCAAAGCGACTGCACAGGCCGTCGAAGAATGCCAGGATCCCGCTGGAGTCTTTGCTCTTCAGTGGTGCAGCTTCCACATATTTAGTCAGGTAGTCAACTGCTACGACTAAGTATTGGTAGCCCTCTTGACTTTGGGGGAGCTTTGTCAGATCCATTCCCCACATCTGGAAAGGTCTTTGACAAGGGGCTACTGGTCTAAGCTTGGCCATCTCCCCTTGGAATGCAGAGTTCTTCTGGCACTTTTCACACACACTGATGTAATGCTTCACGTCTTCATAAATTCTGTTCCAGTAGAATGAAGATTTCACTCTTTCATGTGTGGCGTTAATTTCCCAGGTGGTCCGAGTCATGCACACTCTTGATAACGGTCACCACATCCCCCTTCTTCACTACTGCCCTCACACCACCGTCTTTGCGCGCATAGTAGAGCTTAGTGCCATCCTTGTCAGCTGCGAAATTCTTCGCTTTTCTTCTGAAACTTCTTTTGAATTCTTTGAGCCCTGCATTTCTTCAGGAAATGTTGAACTTTTCAAAAAGTTCAACAGTGCGAAGTACTCGCCGGGTTGCATTCCACTGTATTCATAAGCCATCGTTGAAAACAAAATGGTACAGACAAAATTATTGTCTAACAGCTTTATAGCATATCGATGATTCTGACAGCTTGTCAATCATTAAGCTCAACTACCAATCACATTCTTTTTCCCCAAACGTTTTTAAGCCTGCCGCCTCCTCTCCTGCAACCCCTTTTATTTGATAAATTATTGTATCTAACAAGCCGCAATTCTTAAACATTCAAAGATTTTGGTCAAAAGAAGCGACTATTGTCTCCAATTTCAAAGCAAGGAAAGATCAGATGTTGCAAAGTCACTGTCTTTGACGCCTTTCAACAGTCACAGAATATACAAACAAGTTCAAAAAGTTCCGAATCGTTTGAAATTCACTGACGTCATATTTTCATTTTTATTGTATTCATTTGATGCTCTCTCTCTCTCTCTCTCTCTCTCTCTCTCTCTCTCTCTCTCTCTCTTCTCATCTCTCTCTCTCTCATCTCTCTCTCTCTCTCTCCTCTCTCTCTCTTTCTGTGTGTGTGTGTGTGTGTGTGTGTGTGTGTGTGTGCGCGCGCGCGTGTGCGCGCGTGTGTATTCCCGTACTTGTAAAAAGCCATATAAACATACGCCGAGAAACTGACGGACGTTAGAAATTATGCTCTACTTTTCTACTACATGGCGCACACACACACACACACACACACACACACCACACACACACACACACAACACACACACACACACCACACACACACACACACACACCACACACGCACGCACGCACGCACGCACGCGCGCGCGCGCGCGCGCACGCACGCACACACACACACACACACACACACACACACACACACACACACACACACACACACACACACACACACACACACACACACACTGCCGACAAAGCTGGATCTTGAACCTCTGAAGTCTTGCGGTAGAAGACAGAACCGAAATTTTCAAAAGATGAAGTTCCTTTTGACCAAGATCAAAGACATGTGTTCGTTTTGTGATGCCGCGAAGTTAAGAAGTGAAAAGGTCACATAGTTCAATATGGTCGAAGCGGTTTAAAACAGCTAATAACGCAAATTTCTCAAATATCATTGTCGTAATTATTTCTCTTTCTTCGTCATACACTATTTAGTTAGGCCTATTAATAATGAGCAGTCCAAAAGCTGCCACTTGTAATAAGTATACTATAATGCCATGGAGCTACTACACGTCATTTTCTTCTTCTTGTTTTTTCTTCTTTAAATAAGATCCAAATCAGAAATTCGGAGATATTTGAGGTAGAAGGAAAGGAGTTTTAAGAGTTGGGAGTAGATGTAATGAATTAGGATATCCATAACATAAGAGTGGGGCTATTATACGATTTCGTGTCTCTCGTTGTCTTCTCATGACTATCCATGTCTTCCCGGATCCCATGACTATCCATACTGACATTCACATAGCCCTGTCACCATTATTACGTAATATTATGGGGATGATTATATAATTTGTTCCCTCGGCTTTGACCTCCTCTCTGTCCCATCTGTTACGTGGTCTACAAATTGGCAAATAGCTTTGTATGCGGAAGTCACGTGATTAAATATGGGATGGAAGTTAACGGTTGTCTGGGCTCCATCATATCCGTGAGTCGATTCCATTTCTGTCACGTCTCCACTTCTGTATGACGGCTGCACGCAACATGGTGGCAGCGGTGGGATGGTTTACATCCACGTGTTAACTCATACAGCAACAACTAGTTATTAATTGAATAACTGTCCCTTAAATAAGGACTGACACTAGCGGCCGCAGATTTAGACTTTCATCATACTGATCACAGTGAACGATCATCATCATGGGAGATACGGACGATGAGACACATGTGTCGCCAATTCGGGGTATCAAAGCCCCTAAACCTTTTGTACTGGGTTCCAGTCCAGCTGAAAACTGGAAATTGTTCAAGCAGAGATACAAAACGTACGCACTTCTTGCACAGCTAGACAAACAAAAAGAAGATTATCAAACTGCCATGTTTCTGCACAGCCTTTCCGACGAAGCACTTCGAGTATACAACGGCTTTCACTTTGATAGTGACACTCCTACAGTACAACAGATAATGGACAGATTTGAAGAATTTGCTGTAGGTCAAGTCAATGTTACATATGAACGTTTCGTATTCAATCAGAGGCAACAAGAAGAAGGAGAATCGTTTGAAAGGTTCTACTCCACAATAAGAGGTCTCAGCAAGACATGTGATTTTGCCCAGATTGTATGGACTCTATGATTCGAGACAGGATTGTGCTTGGAATCCGGGACCCCATCACACAAACCGAACTTCTGAAAGTTAGGAATCTTAATCTGGAGAAATGTGTAGACATTTGCAGAGCAGCTGAAAATGCTATGGCACAGGGCAAAGCAATGAACTATACAGAAAACACAGAAGCTGTTCACAAAATGAAGATAAACACACGCTCGGAAGTCAGAGAGTGCAAATTTTGTGGCACAACGACATAAGCTACGTAAAGAAGAATGCCCAGCTTTGGAAAAACATGCTTCCGTTGTTCAGGAAAAAATCACTTCAGCCGCAAATGCACAGTTGCTGGAAACAAGAGGGATACACAGCGAGGTGTGAACCAAGTACGGGAAGAAACAGAACTAGGAGCAAGACACACAGACAGTGAGGACTGGATCAACAGTGTTGGCCAGTCCAACAAAGATGTGAAGTGTTCTATGTTGGTACAAGGACAAGAAATAACATTTCAGATAGATACTGCATCAATCTGTGAACATGCTGCCGGCAAACTTTGCTAGTCACATAATACCAACCGAGAAGTAATGAAAATGTGGAATCATACTCAACTCAAACCTGTTGGCAAAACCAGAGAGTCAATAACCAATCCGAAGAACAAAAAACAATACACAGTTGATTTTATTGTGTTTGAAGACAACTTTACTCCACTACTTGGTCAACAAACCTCACAGGATATGGGTTTGATCAATATAGAAAAGGACAATTTCATCCGTGTAGCACAGCTTCATTCTGCATCACCAGAAGATGAGTATGCAGATGTTTTCAACGGATCACTTGGAAAACTCCCTGGCCTACAACATCTTGAAATAGACCCACAAGCGAAACCAGTCATCATGCCTGACAGGCGCACACCAATTTCTCTCAGGCCTCAGCTTAAAACTGAACTTGACAAGATGGTTGAAGATGGAGTGATCAAACCAGTGAATGAACCTACACCATGGGTCAGCAAATAGTTGTCACAAAGAAAAAACAAGGGAAACTACGAATCTGCATTGATCCACCGGAGCTAAACAAAGCTTTGAGACGAGAACGATACACCCTACCAGTTCTTGAAGATTTACTTCATGATCTCAGCAAATCCACAGTGTTTTCCAAGGCGGATCTATCACGGGATTCTGGCACGTTCAGCTTGACGAAGAATCAAGCTTCCTGACCACTTTTCAGACATGTTTTGGCCGATACCGCTGGCTAAGACTACCCTTTGGTACTTCAGTTTCATCAGAAATATTTCAGAAAAAACTGATTGAAGCGCTTCATGGACTACCAGGTGTTTGAATGCATTGCTGATGATGTCATCATCCACGGGGAAACAACTGAAGCACATGACAGACACTACCAGTTTTTTCTGCAGAGATGTCGGGAAAAACAGATCAAGCTCAACAAGGAGAAATTATCCCTACGGTCTGACAACATCACATTCATGGGACACAAAATCACCAACAATGGCTTACAAACAGACCCTGAAAAGGTGAAAGCCATCAGAGACTACCCAGCGCCAAAGAACTTGGAGGAACTCAGACGATTCCTGGGCATGGTTAATTACCTCTCACGGTACTTGCACACCTTACAGAGGATTTACACCCTCTTCAAAACCTACTCAAGAAAGACGTACAGTGGGTGTGGACATCTTTCTCAAGAACACGCTTTCAAAGCAGTGAAAAACAAGATCATAAACAGTCCCACTCTGGCTTTCTACAAACCCAGTGAAAACCTCACACTCACCAATGATGCAAGTGAATATGGCCTCGGCTCTGTACTCATGCAAGATAACAGACCAATTGCTTTCGCAAGCAGAACCCTCTCTCCCACAGAGAGGAACTACGCACAAATAGAAAAGGAAATGCTTGCTCTGCTCTTTGGACTACAGAAGTTTCACCACTACACTTACGGCCGACAAGTACAAGTGGTTACAGATCACAAACCACTCGTCGCAATCAGCACGAAACCATATTCGAAAGCACCAATACGCCTACAGTCCATGCTGATGAGGACACAAACATACGACTTCACATTGGAATACCAACCAGGCAAGCAGATACCTGTGGCAGACGCCCTGTCACGAGCACCAGTTTCTACAGGAGCAGATACAGAGTCAGAATCTGTCAATTCGCTGACGCTATCACCCTTCACGCCACAACGCCTTGATGAGATCAAGCGGCGAACAGCAGAAGACAGTACCCTGACTCAACTCAAAAATGTGATTCTCACAGGTTGGCCTTCATCAAGACAGGAATGCCCACCTACTATCACAGCTTACTTTGACTACAGAGACGAACTCACCGTACAAGATGGGATTGTCCTCAGGGGAGAGAGAGTCATCATACCACAAGCTATGAGACAAGAAATGAAGGAAAAGGTTCATGCAGGACACTCGGGCATCAATTCGTGTGTACGGAGAGCAAGGCAGTCACATCTTCTGGCCCAGGATGTCAGCAGAAATTCGGCATTTCGTTGAGGCATGTGATGTGTGCACTTCGCATAGCGCAAAACAACCAGCAGAGACTCTCTACATGCACGAGGTTTCCAGACCGCCCATGGGAAAAGAGGTGGGACAGATATCTCACAATCCAAGGCCGACACTACCTCATTACAGTAGACTACTTCAGCCATTTCTTTGAATTGGACTATCTACTGGAGACCACGCAGAAGCAGTTCTCAGCAAAATGAAACAACACTTCGCCCGCCATGGCATACCGGACACGGTCATGAGTGACAACGGTCCCCAATTTGCATCACAACAGTTCAAGGCTTTCGCCAACAGTTGGGGCTTCAGGCATGTCACCTCCAGCCCCGGACACAGCCAAGCTAACGGAGCCGCTGAAGCTGCCGTTAAAGTGTCCAAAAATATGATGGAAAAATGTCTATATGCAAAGGAAGATCCATATTTAGGTCTCCTGAACCTGAGGAACAACACCCAGAAGAGGGACTAACATCAAGCCCAATGCAACGCCTCATGGGCAGACGAGCAAAGACAGCACTTCCCACCACATTTAATTTGTTGAAGCCTGTTGCTGGAGACTACACCAGCAAGAAAAGAACGTCTTGAAAACAAACGTCAAAATACAGCTGAGAGATACAGTCAACGGAAAGATCTCAAACCACTAGACTCTGGTGACACAGTCAAGATTCAACCGATTGACAAGTCCACAACCATCTGGAAGAACGCGATTGTCGTCAACAGGAGGGCCAGCAGGACCTACGACGTACAAACCAGTGACGGACGATTGTATAGACGCAATCGTGTTTTCCTTCGCTCAGTTCCCCGCCCCACACTCTCACACCCCATGTCCCAACAACAATCCAATCTCCCAAAACCCAGCCTTCCTGCCCATACCACCCAATGCTGACAGACCAAGAAGGCAGCAAAACGGACATCAAGACGGGGGACGACAACCAGCCACACCAGCTCTACCAGATCCAGTGATCCAGGAGCCCAGCAGTCAGTCCACCAGGATCACAACCAGGAGATGCCTACAGACAGTCCAGACTCACCAGGGGACCCAACCAGAACCATCATCACAAGATCAGGCAGACCAGTGAAGCCCAGGAAGATACTGGACCTATAATGCAATGACTGGCGAAAACCAACACACATACATACAGTCACTTACAGTATATTACAATCATTGACAATAGTCAAAGATAGCGGACACACCCAGACAAACTCTATAGTGTCCAGAAAAAAAAAAAGAAGAAAAAAAAAAGAAAATATTTGGGTTTTATTATTTGTAATATTTAAATTGCTAATTTGAATTTGACCAAGTTATATGCATTTAATCAAAGTTCAGTTAAGTTCACATTCCTAATTTACAGAACTTCCCAGAAGGGGGAAGATGTTACGTGGTCTACAAATTGGCAGATAGCTTTGTATGCGGAAGTCACGTGATTAAATATGGGATGGAAGTTAACGGTTGTCTGGGCTCCATCATATCCGTGAGTCGATTCCATTTCTGTCTCGTCTCCACTTCTGTATGACGGCTGCACGCAACACCATCCATCTCTGACCTATCATACCTCCTTCAACGGTTTGTGTTCCTCCTGTACTGTAAGAGAGTGCATGAGTGATGAAAATGTATGTGTGTGAGTTTGTGTGCGTGTGTGCCCACGCATGCGTGTGTACATGCGTGTGTGCATAGTCTCTCTCTCTCTCTCTCTCTCTCTCTCTCTCTCTGTCTCTGTCTCTCTGTCTCCCTCTCTCTCTCTCACTCTCTCTCTCTCTCTCTCTCTCTCTCTCTCTCTTACACACACACACACACACACACACACACACACACACACACACACACACACACACACACACACACACACACACGTGGAACACGTAAACGCGCATGCACGGGCATACACAAACAAACTCAAACACGCACATACACTTCTACAAAGAGATTATTGTGTAACTTGCAGGGTTTGTGGGGAGCAGTCTTAAGGGTTCTATTCAATTGACTAGGGGAAAGAGTATCGTCCCACGAGAAGGTGTTCAGAGTGGGTGGGGTATGTAAAGTGATAGCTGACACGGGATATCCTAGGAGAGAGAGAGAGGGGGGGGGGGGGGGGGAGAGAGAGAGAGAGAGAGAGAGAGGAGAGAGAGAGAGGAGAGAGAGAGCGAAGGGGAGGGGGGAGGGATGGCCAGAGACCAACTGACAGTTTGATGGACAGAGTGAAACTAAAGAGAGTCAAACAGATAGAGGGAGGGCGATACATAGAGAGAATGAGCGAGAAAAACAGACAGAAAGATAGACCGACAGTCAAGCAGACACAAATATAATCATAGACAGAAAGACAATGGGGCAACTGATACGTAAAACCATGAGAGAGGGAGGTGGGGGTAGAGTTGGGGCAGAGACCGAACATGTCTTCGACGTCGTTTTTTTTACGGGAAATGCTGTCTCAGAGCGACAACTTTTCTACGGCAGCAATTTTTTTACATGAAATGCTGTCGCTGCGACATGATTTTATTTTTAAGCAACGACACGATTTTTTAGGACATTTCTCGTAAAATCCTGTCGCGCGACAAATTTTTATGAAATTAAGTCGCTCAGCGATAATTTTTCATGAACCAGCTGCAGTATTTCCCGGGAAATACTGTCGCTGCGACACGATTTTATGAGCGACAGTATTATATAACGACACCGGCCAGGACGGCATGAATTGTCGCCCGACAGAGTGGATTTGACACAATGCTATTTCCGGCACGGATCGTCGCCGGCGACAATCCGTCCTGGGGCGACAATCCATGCCGTAAAAGGTGAGCTTACGTGTGCCGGTGCCTTTCGGACTATCGACACGTCGAACTTATGCTACGTCGGATTTATATTTTTTGTAAATCAACTTTTCGGACTATCGAATTGTCGTACTTATAACGCCTCGGACAAAAAAATTCTCGGACTATTGCTTCGTCGCACTAATGCACCACTTTTTCGGACTATCGCTACGTCGGACTTTCGGCCTTCGGACTGTTGATACATCGGACACTGAACGTCGGAACATCGGACTCTAAACCCTCGTTCTGCACCTGTCGCTCTGTCAGAGTAGCGACATAATCCTTAACCACTCCCGAGTCAAAACCAGCGACAATTTGTCTATAACTTGTTCCAGACTTGTGTCGATGTTCCACGGGTGGTTTTCTGTGTCCCTGATGTTACACTCCGGCAGATCGGAATGTAAAGGCAGAAGCGTATCCTAAACGTGCGACGTGTCACAATCATGGCGAGTCGGCTTGATGTGTTCTTCCGCACTGTGCTGTGTACTGTGTTTGTCCGATTCGGTGGCCGGCACGGCCAGTTTCATTGGCATCACTAATGGTACCGAGACCAGCACCAATCTGTTCAAGACGTCTGCTCTGCTGCTTCGCTCTCTCTTGATCCCGTCGCACTGGCTGGGGGCTTCTTCCTGTACTGAACTTGCGTTCTCCGGTTCCGCACAGATCCGCCATTGTTGGTTGACACTGGGCTGATGACTTTAGTCGCAGAACGACCACTGTGTTGCTGCCTCTCCCAGTAATTTTCCAACTTGAAACACAGTTTTCAGTCAGCGAGGCGTTTAGGGCTGTCTCCGCAGTCGCTGGAAGTCCAGTAACTGGCATTCTCGCAGGAAAATAGAAAACAATTGCTGCAGCTGAAATAATTGGCGCCCTGTCGCTTCGTGTCAAATCACGTGACCCCAAGAGAGAGAGAGAGAGAGAGAGAGAGAGAGAGAGGAGAGGAGAGAGAGAGAGAGAGAGCAAAAATGCCCCATTCTCAGATACACGTTTTATTTGTTCATGAAAATTCATGCTTACAAAAATGATACACTTGTGTGAGTTTTTGATGAGTGATGTTTGGTTGTTAACATTGATGAAAGTTTTGCAATTTGTTTTTGTTTTGCTTAATTTCCGTGACAAAAGTGGAATTGTGGCACTGAACCCATGCTGCCCATTCCGGCCCTCGCCCTCACATCCACAGCCCCAACACTGACCATCCACAGCCCCAACACTGACCATCCACAGCCCCAACACTGACCATCCACAGCCCCAACACTGACCATCCACAGCCCCAACACTGACCATCCACAGCCCGAACACTGACCATCCAAAGATTTACCAGCACCTGTTTTTCGTGTTAAAAATGTTTCCATTCTTTGTACGTGTTCCCCTATCCTGTCCCCAAAAAGGACCAAGAAGTCGAAGCGTCTTGCGTTTGATTGATGGCTACCTGATGCAACATTTTCCGGGCTAAGACTCCACCAGAAGTCATTATAACCGAAAGCAGCACGGTTCTAGAGTATTCTCATTTTCTGCGGCAGTACTCTGGAATTCACTACCTTTCAATCTACGTCATGCCCCCTCCTTCCTGACTTTCAAGCCTGCACTTAAAACGTATCTGTTCGAACGCCAGTTGCATGATGCCACCTGAAATATTACAAAATTACTACAAGTCACTTGCACACTTTGCTCATGTACGCATGAACTGTTCACCGGTCATAAAGTGTGTTTATATATGCAACATTATGATGCAGTGTATGTCTGTGTGTGTATTTGTGTGCGCGCGCGAGTGTGCTGTGTCCGTGCATGCGTGTGTGTGTATGTTTATGACTCATGAACGCAGAAGTGTGTGTGTGTGTGTGTGTGTGTGTGTGTGTGTGTGTGTGTGTGTGTGTGTGTGTGTGCGTGCGTGCGTGCGTGCGTGCGTGCGTGCGTGCGTGCGTGCGTGTGTGTGTGTGCGTGCGTGTGTTTCTGCTTAAATTTTTTTAAGATGTTGAATAGTTAAAACTTGTAAAGTGCCCGGTAACCTACGTTGTTAGGATTGGCGCTACAGAAACTGTCCACATTATTATTATGCTTAATGTTTTGATAACATTTGAGATGACCTTTTTTTTTTCTTAAAATGAGGTTTTCTTTGAGTGAAGATTTGACGCTGACTCTTGATGTTTATTTCTAATCTTTAAATGGAATGTACGTGATCTGGCCGACTCATTTTCTGAAATGTTCCTCAGTTACCACTTGTAACAGATGGTGTAAAAGAGAAGAATAGATGTGCCTCATTGCTGTGCATAATGACATACAGCCTCTGAACTGTGTAGTATGTCAGGATTAGTTTCTAGCCATTTTGTGAGCTTAGCTTCATAGGATTTTCTTCGTTTTTCCGCCCAAGTGTTAAAGGTATACATGAAAGGGTTAATAGCGGAGTTTAACGGCAGTATGAATATAGCCAGAGCAACATTCACTTCTCCTGGGATCGTAGTATCAGTCAGCGCTAACATTCCACACAGTCCAATGGGAAACCAGCACAGGAAATCTGTTACTGCAACACTTATCAACCGCCGTGCTATGGTCATGTCACGTGACACTTTCGTCGAGTTCGTTTGTAAGGCATTGGTCTGTATTGACCAGTACACAATGGCTTGACCAGACGAAATGAGTAGAAATAAGGTGAAGTTCAAGACAATCAATACACTGAAAGAATACAATCTTCCGTTAAAGTCCCGTCTGGTCACTGGCAGTGGAATGCAGATACCTGTCTGGCTGTAAAACTCCCAGTGACTGGTCATTGGCAGTAAAGGTATAACAGCTAAAAACCAACCAACCAACCAGGTCAACAGACAAGTCAGTGCTGCTGATGTTCTCTCAAATCGCAGAGTGCTGAACGGAAACCGAAGGACAATAAAACGGTCCAGAGTGATGAGGCAGATGACCAGAGCTGACACCTCACTGGACAGCAGGGACAGAAACCCAGCAACCTTACAGGTCACGCTGCTTTTCCACGTGTCATCATAATGGAGGTATCTACCACGGTACCGTTGATCAGCCACTCCAATCATCGCTATGTAGACTCCCATCAGAAAGTCGGCCATGGTCAGGTTGATGACAAACACACTAAAGCCACTGGAAGAGGTCATGGATCTGGCAACCAAACGTGCACATACACAAAAGACATTGCCAGTGAGAGACAGACAGGTGATGAGCCACAGAAACCCTCGGTAGGCCCATGATTGTAGTAAATCTTCACAGGAAGAAACTTCGTCCTTTGGGGCATGGCACGATGACTCGTCAAGGTAATGTGGAACTATTTCACTGCAACACAACTTATAGTTGTCTGTGTGTATAACAGATAATTGAAATAGATCTTTGAAAACATCATTTGGAAATGTATCTACAGGGCTACCCTCTAAATATAATTCACTTAGTGCTGGTGTGTACTGAAACCCAGCTGGACTGATTGTATGTGTGGAAGTGGAAGTCAAGTTCAGTTTCTGGATCCCGGGAAACAGAGAGAAGACTGTGGTATCCAGCAGGGCCAGCTTGGTGAAGGACAGGTCTATCTGGGTCAGGGCACTGTGCATGGTGGCAGAGGAGAGATCAGTGTGCAGCTGGGTGAGAGGATTGTTGGACAGAGATAACGTTTGTAAGTTTTTCAAGCCAAGGAAAGAGGTCATGTTGACAAGCTGCAGTTCATTTCGTGAGAGATCCAGTATGTTCAGATTAGACAAATGAATCAAGGGCAAGGTAGTCAGAAAACATTGAGCAAGAACAAGATGAACAAGAAAGACGTTGTCCTTCACATCCGACGGCGTCGTACCTGACCCCGTGGCATCCAAATAACGGATTGTAGGGGACTGGGCAACAGAGAAAGGCTGAGGGCACAGAAAGGAGTGACCTTGACACTGACAGCCATCAGGACAGGTCACACCACACAATAACTCATCATCACGCAGTGGACAGTACGACCAACCGTCACACAGGTGATCGCTGTGGACACAGATCTTGGAAGCTCTGCACCTGAACAACCCGGGGCATGTTATTTCTTCACATCGCTCTTCGTCCTGGAGATCGATACAGTCGTGCATCCCATTGCATCGTGTGTAGACAGGCAGACAGTCGTCATAGTCTCCAGGACAACGGTAGTGGCTGTCAGGGCAGGAATCGTTGTGATTCATGGGGGTGGAAATAAACTGGCTGCTGCCATCAAAATTGATCAGTACTGGAGATGGTTTAAAATGTGTTTTAAGACTTACAGTTTTAAACTGCTCACAGTTTCCTTCATCTGACTGATCAGAACAGTGGGGCATTAAATCACACACATTGTCATACGACACACACTGATGGTTTGAACAGGTAAATGTCTTGATACACGGGGGATAATCACAGAATGATTCATCACTGTTATCCTGACAGTCAGAGAGCAAGTCACAGACCAGGCTGAATGCTATGGTGCTGAACTGATCGTCACATGCAAATGTGGGGTGAAGACCTGCAAGAGAAAACCAGTCAGTGTGTGACTGTGGATTTGGAAGATGGCAAGAGCTATGCTCTGGATGCAGACTGGATCCATATAAGAAAACTGCATACGTCATATGACCATCACTACACGTTGCTATAGATTCTTGTCTCTTGGGCAATATAAACATTGTAACGGTCAATATAATTGAGGGTGAACTGTGGGAAGAACGCTCAGTCTCATTCATTGTGAACACACACATTGCGTTTCGTTGCCATCGCCCTTGAAACTCTAAAATCATACCTGACGTTGTACACTTTGACAGAATTACGGGCGTTTTTTTGTCTGAATCAGCCTCTGCCCACATGAATTTAGTCGAATGATGAAAGACGACGTTATCCTCACTAATAATGCTATGTGTGTACATAGTATTCCAGACAGCATACCTGTAGTACAATCCAGTAAATGTTTTTTCCAGCAGATGTTGGTGTATTTGGCTTGTGCTCAGAAGTCTTCTGCACCAGCAAGGCGCACACTGTGGAATGCCCAGCCTGCCTCCGAGTGAACGGCAGTACTCGTCAGCTTTTTTGTTGTGGGATGTTGGATCACTGATGTAGACAACAAAACCACTGACCAGTTTGTAACACTGGTTACAGAACGCTATCAAACCCTGGCAGTCTGCACTGCTGAAGGGACAGTGTTCTGTTTCATCCTGCCCACCTTCACACTCCGTCTTCAGGTTACACTCCACATGATGCCGAAAGCTGGGTAATAATCCACAGAACAGTTCCATAAACTGTTGGGTAGCATTGGAGGCACTCTGCCATTGGAAAAAATGGAAAAGAACATTTGGAAGCTGCCGACCATGGCGTGGCTATTTGAAAAATAAACTCTAATGGTCAGTTTTGTGGTCTTAACCAGCACAGGAAGATAGACTCCACAATTTTCACATGCGGCGTGCCACACGTAACGAACTTTTTGAAATTTACTGTAGCACATGTACACAAGTGGGGAGCTCCATGCTATCTGCTTATAGCTCACCATGATTGAACTTGTGTCAGGCACATGTATAAACATGTGCCACCTTTGGGAGTCTTTGATACTAACGTTTCCTCTTTTCACTGTGACATAACCCGAAGAGGAAGATATCATCACCTGAGCCAAATATTCTAACCCAGAATTATCATCGTCATCTGTTAAACAACCAAATTCACGCTATTTCATATAAACAGCACCCTAACAAACTGGCAATACCCATAAATTAACTGTTACGTAAGTGACCAAACACTGAAACACACTGCCTCCACAAAGCACGGGGGTATTGATTATTTGATTTTATACTAAACAAACGGGACTGCCTAAATCAGTTTTTTGTTCTACTGGGATTTTGTAGTCACAAATGCGCTGGTCAGACCTTGAGTGCCTACCTAACATTGGTTGTGCCTTTTTATGTACACATGTGTAGTGAATGCGTCACATGTGTGCATGAATGTGTGGGCATAGGCCCATATATGTGCGCGTGCGCATGTGTGTGTTTGTGTGTTTGTATGTGTGTGCATTCATCTGTGTGTGTGTGTGTGTGTGTGTGTGTGTGTGTGTGTGTGTGTGTGTGTGTGTGTGTGTGTGTGCGTGCGTGCGCGCGCACGCGCGCGCGTGTGTGTGTGTGGTGTGTGTGTGTGTGTGTGTGTGTGTGTGTGTGTGTGTGTGTGTGCGTGCGTGCGTGCGCGCGAGCATGTGTTTGTGTGTGTGTGTGTGTGTGTGTGTGTGTGTGTGTGTGTGTGTGTGTGTGTGTGTGTGTGTGTGTGTGTGTGTGTGTGTGTGTGTGCGTGCGTGCGTGCGTGCATGCGCGCGAGCGTGCGTGCGTGCGTGCGTGCGTGCGTGCGTGCGTGCGTGTGTGTGTGTGTGTGTATGTGTGTGTGTGTGTGTGTGTGTGTGTGTGTGTGTGTGTGTGTGTGTGTGTGTGTGTGTTGTGTGTGTGTGTGGTGTGTGTGTGTGCGCGCGCGCGTATGTGTGTGTGTGTGTGTGTGTGTGTGTGTGTGTGTGTGTGTGTGTGTGTGTGTGTGTGTGTGTGTGTGTGTGGAAGGAATTCTTTTTTACGTCTTGTCACACATATAGGTGATTGCAGACGTCTAAATAACATAGTGTTTATAAATTTTACACTATTATCATAAAAGAAAAGAGGACGATCTGGTTACATAGAATAAAATAAAGGATAGATGAATTGTAGGACAGTGACTATGAAAAATTAGAGAAAAATAACTAAAGTAATCTATACTTTCAAATAGTTAGTAAACTTTTCTTCCATGTCAATTTTGACAGATGCTGCTAACACATGCGGCGAAATCGCTTTATTTAGATCAGAAGAAAAAATGTTAACTGTTACTTCCGTTAGTTCTCAAGGGGGTGCCGGCGGAACCAATACGCGAGGCGCTACCTCGTGTGGGTCAATCTTTGATGAATTAAATACGTCTGAAACATATGAACGTGTCTCTAAATTTGAATTTTTCTGTGCATTTTTCGAAGAATCAATGTCGGATCGTGTATTTAACTCTTGAAGGTCGTCCACCGCAATCCGTCTCACTACATATTTTACAGAACTTATTTTCCTTTCTTCATCAAGTGGCAAAAGGCCTGCTATCTTATAAGCTTCAGAGGACTTAGTGTGCACAGGTACACCCAGGGCCAACTTTACAGCTTTACTGTCAATTCTTTGAAGTTTCTTTAAATGCGACCGAGAGAATGTAAATATGCGGGTTTACGACCACCCATGTGATTCTGCCCGAAAACCCCCTTTTTCACATACAAATCCACCAATAAAGAGTGACAGAGTGCCATCAGCATGGTCATCCCGCCCTATGACGTTTTACCAGAATCAGTTAAATTTTGCCATTTACTGCGCAACTACTGGCTGCGGTGTTTCATATGCAAACCATTTAAACCACCCCAATCTTTTAGTAAGGTCAGTATATAACTTTCATGTTTATTACCAGTACAGACGAATACTAACTGAACTACAAGTGGTCCTTCCAAGCGACAACGCGTTTAATCCATTCAACAGCCCAATGGACAATAATGCATATGGAAGAATTTGCAACGAATTTAACATTAATCCTTCAACTGATTTTAGACAAAAGTTAGACCGCAATCATGGGTTAGGCACATTGTATTTGTGGGGCGTAAAAAGAGAATATACTTATGACTACTGGCCTGGCCACACCTCTTTCAACCAGACAAACAAGTTCGATTGGGATCCATAGAACAAAACATCCTAAAGCCTGGGCAACATTTATCTTAGATGAAAGTAAAGGCCTAACAATGCCAGGAGTGCAAAGGCTTAATGACTCCATACGGACGTACGTTTGGTGTCTATTAGGAGCACAAGCACAGACCAAGTCTAGCATACTAGATCAGTCTACAGGGTTTGATGCTAGAAAAACAATTTCTAGCCAATTTAGAAGATGCTATTAACTCTGCTGTTGATTTGCCTGCCAGCATACAAAGGTATCAAGACGTTCTTGCACATGCTAGGTCAAAGGTTGACTTTGTTGTAGGTCATGGATTATACATGCTACCCTCTGACCTTAGACTACAGATTGGTATGATACAGAATTATAACAACGAAATTCTCATAGCTGGAGACGATCAAAACTTAGGACACAATCAAAGCTTAAACACAAGGCCCGCCCCATCCATTTTAAAGAAAGTACCTAGCCCTGAAGAAAGC
>CM031613.1:82126424-82178721 GCA_018398815.1 Conus ventricosus | reverse complement strand
TAGCCATACTTTATTTCACTAAAAATTAATCCAGCAGCTAGCACCCCTAACGTCCACAGATGGTCAGCCATATAACCAGCAACTTTACCTATAGTAGACAGAACCCAACTAACAACACTGCCAATTATGCCAGGCAGAGCATCAAGCGCTTTGGCAGCTAACTTCTTTAATAGGTTTGCTAGATATCAATTGTTTTTCAACCCAAACCCTTTTCCGGCTAGGTTTGAGGCGTTACGGCCCTTTTGGGGCAAACTACCTTAAAGCATAAAACGATGTGAGATAAAAAACCCCCAAGGGCCCGTTAATATGAAAACATTGAAATCCCCTTTTCCCTAACAGTCCTTATTTTTTTCAGCAGCGTAGGTTTCATAAAGAAAATTCGTTTTTAGTTTTTTTAATTGGGCTTTTTTTGCGCTGCTAGCTTTTTCTCTTTTGCCAACAGCTTTTCGAACCTAATTTTTTTTAAATTCCTTTAATTCTTGTTTTCTCCTGTTTTCTAGCTTTTCTATCCTAATTTTTAACTCTGCACACCCTTTTTATTTTTTTTCTTCTTCTATATCTCATCCAACTCCCCAATTTGCTAAATTGTTTTTAGTTCACCCCTTTTTCTCGTAAGCTTTATAAAGGCCCCGCGCTCTCGATCAGAATATTGAAAATTAACAATTCCCTTTTTACATCTGCTCCTCACTTAAACTCTTTAAATTTCTGTTTTAGTTCATCTGCTTTTTCGATTTAATTTTCAAGAGGTATTTTTTGAATTCAGATTGTGTTGGCAACTTTTGCCCCAAGATGAAAAGACTAACGCCTCAGACCTTAAATTGAATAAATTTTAATTGCCTTTGGCAAAAACAGGGAATCTCAAAAATTTGTGGCCCTGCTTAAAAAACGGGGGTTTGGATCGGTTTTCCATAAATCTACCTCTTCCTTTCCCGGGTTTCTTACATCAAATGATTATTTTTTCTTTTGAAAAATCAAAAACCCCAATGCTTCGGGCTTCTCCCCCCCAAGGGGCTATAAAATGATGTCAACTGTCATCTTGAACCCCATTCAGGCCCCAGAAAATTTCTCCAAAAACCACACCAACTTTCCAAAAACAAAACCACTACCAATGTTTTTCCTTCTCCCCTCCCCAGGGAAAAAAATTTCAAATACTCTCCACTTGAAAAACAATTTTCCCTGATCTCTCTACCGAGAGAAAATAAATTTTCTCACCAGGAAAATCCTCCTCAGTCGGGAGACAAAAAATCCCCAAAATATCTCCTAACACTGAAAAAAAACCCCATTTCCACAGTATCTCCCCACCTAGAATAAAAAATAATTCCCCCCGTTTTTTATAAACCTGCCTTCCTTTTCCGTTTTCCAAAAAATCCGGACCAGGAAATACATAACCCCGACCCTAACCCCTCCTAATAATGGGCCTTTGCTTTTAACCCTGTTATTAGCAAAAACCCCCCCGAACCCCCCGGTCCTGGAGAACGAGTTTTAAAACTCTCTTCCCCTTCCGCCTTTGCAAACCAGTTAAAAACCCCTCCCCGGGGGGTTTACCTCGGGGCTAAAACCTACCAGTGTTTCCCCCAAAACCAACTTCAAATCACTAAAATTGGGGGGGGCGAAAGGGTAAGGGGAAAAAACTTTAATGTGGCAGAAAGAACCACCCCCAACAGGTTTGAGCTTCCATCCTGGGTTAAAACTACCCCCCCCCCCCTGGATAAAAACTCAGAAAAAATTTCCCAACCCTTACCTTTACCAGCCCTTGTTAAACCTCCCGGGGTCACTTTTCACCCAATGACCACATTGTTTTTTTTATCTCTCACATTATTTTGGGCCCCCCTAAAAAAAATAAACCACAAAAATTCCTTTAGTTTAGGGAAATAATCAATAAATAACTTCATTATGGAGGCACATCCTTTTTAGGTCCCCCATAACCCCCCCCCCGGGGAAAAAAATTTTTCCAGAAAATTTTTTAAAGAATAAACTTAAATTTTAAACAATCTTCCCAGAATTAAAGTGAACCACGCCTAAATTTACCAAATTTAAAACAAGTTTTCATCCCCAACCCACCCATAATACATTTTAAATTTAAAATCTTTCAAAAAAAAATTCATTTAACCCTTTTTACAAAATACTTTTTCCAAAAATTTTACAAAAGTAAAAAATTAATACACAATTCAAAGCACAAATTGGTTTCAACAAAATAACTTTTTTTCCCCTTGTTTTTTCTCACATCATACTTCAAAACCCTCAGGGGAAAACCAAATTTACTTTTTTAAAGACAAACAAAATAAACTATTTAAACATTTCTTTTCCCCCAATGAATTTTTCCCCACTGAAAATCACATGCTTTTGTTCATGAAAAAGAAAACAAATGGTTTTCTCATGCACAACAAAACTGTTTTAAACTTTCAAAGATTTATTTGTCATCACACAAAACTATAGATTCACTTCACAAGCTTTAACTAAAGACTTGATTTTTTTTTTTTTTCCCAAAAGAAAAAATTGTATTCGAAATCAATTTACGTTTGGTGCAAAACATATCCTTCAACAACAAATTTCAAAATCCCTTGATTTTTAAAAGAAAATAGCAAAACAACACCTCAAAAGGTCCCACCTAAACAAAGAAGAAAAAAACAAATATTTTTCCCTTGAAGACTTTTACATTTGTCCATAATATTCCGACGTACAACAAACTCCATAATTTTGTGTCCGGCATGTTAACAAAAAATTTTCCCTGAAAGAAAGAATTTTAATAACCGCGGGTTTTAGCAACTTTTAAAACGTCATCCTTTCCGTAACTGAAACTTTTTTCCAGTAAGCCTGCAATTCTCAAAAATGCCCCTAAAAGAACCCTTCACAACCCCTTTTTTTTTTTAAAACGAGGGGTATGGTCGGTTGACTTATTTCAAATTAATAATATATGGGGCAATCCTTTTATTATTTCCCCCTAAAATTAAAAATTTTTCCCAAAAGTTTTTTTTTATATAACAAATTTTATTAAACCAATCCCATAAAAACCAATAACAAAAAAGGGTCAACCTCTGCACGGGTGCACCCCTCAGGCTTTTTCATAACCTTTTGATTTTGACACGGGTACCAATTTTACCTAAAAATGTCTGCAGGACACACTGACACAATATTCCCTCAACCGACGGGTTGAGGGAAACAGACTCAACATACCCAACATTTTCCATGAAATCCTTTTCCAGTTTCCTTTACAAATTTACCAAAAGTTTTTCGACCCCCTGAAAAGGACCCTTTTCCCCCAAACACGAACTTGGATTTTCACGTGAGTATACGGACTTTTATCCCCTAATAAAAATTTCCTTTTTTTCCTTTTGCAAAGCCGACACCTGTTTTCCAACTACTGTTTAAAACTCCAGCCCCAAACGAAGGCATTTCTCGTATGGAAAATTTTCTTCGGTATTCCGCCCCCAGGATAACGCCCAAAGGCCCCTTGGGGGGGTTCCGGGCTAAAATTGAAAAAACCCATTTCTTCGCTTTTCCCGTATCAAAAAAAACCAAACGTCCCATTTGGGGGCCGCCGAAAAACCCCAACAACTTCAACGCCAAAAAACCAAACCCAGCATTGTTGGGGATGATATGGGTGGGTTGAAAGGGAAAAATTTTGACAACATTAAATTCCTCATGAGATCAAAAAAAATTGCTTCCACAATCCGAGAAAATTTTCTCGGAAAACCCACTTAAAAAAATTTTGAAGTAAAGGCTTAAACCAATACTGTATCAATTTTCTCATGGAATCGCTTCGGGATCCCTTGTCGCCTACCCCAAAGTCAAGAATAGCGATACCCAAGAAGACAGTGAAAGGCCCAAACCCAATCAATGCTACCTTTTCCGAAAGGAACGAAATGAGAGGCATTTGTAAAAGGGCACATGGGGACGCGACCTTTTAAAATTTTTTTTGGGCAGATGTCACAGAGGGGCAGTATTTTCAACTTCCTTTGTGACACCTGCCAATAAAAAAAATCAGAACTCCTTTAATGTTCTTTTGTTTCCCCCCAGTACCACGAACAAGCACAGACCCTTTTCAGCCTTTTTCTCAAGGTTTTTGGAACCACAATTTGTCTGTTGTCCTGTCCAGGTACACACCGTAAGAATGTCAAGCCAGTATGTACTTTGGGTTTTCCTTGGTATCGTGCAGCTTTTAGCACAGAAAGATTTCGTCAGCGTCTCGTCTTTCCCCATTTCTTTTAAACCCTCTGGGTAATCGGAGTTCATCCAGTTTTTAGACTTTTGGGGCGGCTTTGTAGCCTTTCCCTGCTCATGACTTTTTGATCTGTACTCACAAGAAAAGGGAAACAAACGATCCTCCAGCACCACCATGTACTGTAGCGACACCTGGCAAATTGCCCAAGAAAAAGTCGCAGAGGGGGTTATCAAAACGGCGGTAAAAAAACCGGGATAGAAAGGTGTATCGACTAAAATTTTTCGCCAGCAAAACTTTTCAATCTTGCCTCCAAACGACCTAACTTTTTACATGTGAGATACGGGCTTGAAGCACGAAAAATTTCCTACACCAGCATGGGGCACCCAGTGTCTCGCAAAACCGAAGCCTGCAACCATTATGGCTCCGTTTTCTAACACCATCCCTCAACAAAAGATCTGGGTCAAAAAAGGCCTTCTCACAATCATGGAGACTAATGCGGTTTTTAATACCCGGGCTGAAAGGCAAATTTTGTTTCAGATGGAACTTCCACACAAAAGAAACACGCATTGTCTGATCGGGGGAGCTGACGATTTTTTGAACTTCTGTTCTGGCCCGAACTGGCCCAAAAAGGTCTACGTGGTGGTCGTTGTCCACACCTCGGAACGTTTGCTGAGAAGTAGGGTCTTTCCAGCGGTGAGTAAGGGATTACGAAAGTCACTCGAAACCCGGAAAAATCCCTTGCGTTCCAGGGTGGTAAACCTAGGATCAAAAATGACCCACATTTTCCCTTTTCCTAACTTCCCTTCCATGGGATATACTACGCATGAACTCAAAATGGAAAATTCTCCTTCCTAGCCACGCCCTTATCTGGGTGAGCGATACAATACTGATCAGCCATCTGACCATTTCCTCCAGGGGGGGGGGGGGGGTTTTTAAATTGCCTTTTTTTTAAGGGGAAAAAGGCCAAACTTTTCTCCGCTCTGGAAAAGTTGTTCTCTAAGAAGGGATCCGCGTGACTGAAAAAGTCTTGTTCTTTTAGATAAAACGATCCATCAACCAAAAAGACTCATCGGGTCGAAAAAGACGGAAACATTCTCCTTTTTCAGGCGCACAGAACGGAAACTTCGTGAAAACGATCAGCAAACATTGAAATTCTTGAGGGGTTCTTCTTTCAACTGCCCAAGTTAAATTTTGTTTCGCTGCCAGTGATGGGGACAATGTCAAAGCGCTACCCTTAAAAAACGACGCATATACAATGTCCACTTTCCTTTGGGGCCCAAACCCCAAACTTGCGGGATTTCAAAAAGAAAAGAAAACTATCTATGTCACCGTTTTTTTTTCGAAAAGGGGGCAACTTTTGGAATATAAGCCCTTTTTGGTTTAGGCGCGGCTGCGGAACCGACTGGTGGAACTGGGGGAGGTTCTCTTGATCCTGTATTCTTTTAATTTCAGCATCAGTCTCAGTTCAAAATTTTCTCAACTTAAATTGACGTTTTTCAGCTTCACTTCCCTCTGAAAACTTTTTTTTTTCAATTTCAGATTTCCCTCTGAGTCTTTTTCTTTATTTTTAGATTTCCCCCTGAACTTTTTTCCCCCAATTTAGCTTCCCCCCTGTAGCATTTTCTTCAGCTTCCCTCGTAGTCTATTTTCTTCCCTTCATCATTTTCTTCAGCTTCCCTCGAGTCTTTTTCTTCCCTCTCTAGTCATGTTCTTTTGCTTTCCCCTTAGTCATTTTTCTTCGCTTCCCCTGTCTAGCCTTCTGCCCTATTAGCGTTTGCACATATTAGTAAGTTTCTCCCATCAAAAACCCAAGCGTTCCGCTTGTTTAACATATTTATCAAAACATCCTAATGAATCGTCAGATAAAACACCAACAATCTCAAAGTATGAATAAAAATAAGGGATATATGATAACGTTATTTCACAAAACCTAATTATATATAAAAATACCGAATTCAATTTCCGGAATAAACAGAAAACAACTTACAAAAAAGGGGGAGATATGAAACCCCGAATGTATTTTTTCCCAAAATAAATTTTCAACGATATCAATTTGGGAATTTAGAAAAAAAAAATGAAGTTTAATCAAAACTTTTTCCCTTTTAAAAAGGAAAAACACACAAAAAAGTTTTCTAAATAAATTTTTTAAAAAATTTAGTTCTTAAAGTCTTGTTGTCAGTCTTTCTTTTTTACTTAATTTTAAACGAATTTACAAAACAATGTACCGCCTTATACAAAAAATGAAAATAAATTACAAAACAAATGGAATCACAAACAATTAAAAAAAGGGGGAAGAAACACAAATACGGAAATCCACCTAAAAAAAAAATGTTTAAAAAGAAAACTAATAGAGCCCATTTTGGGGGAAAATTTTTGAATTTTTGAAAAGGGGGGAAAAGGAAAAGAAAGGATACACAGGACCGGGAAAATGAGCAGAAAACAAGAAAAACAAAAGAAGCCCACAGACAGCCCCTAGTGGGGCCTGTCTCCCCGGAACTGGAGACGGGGAAAAAAAAACACTCACAAATACACAACACTACAGCAATAAGCAAAAAAATAAACAATCATTTAAAAAATGCACATTCACTCAAACCAAAAAAAACTCGCACCAAACCCAGAAAAAAAAAAAGATCAAAAATAAAGATGTTTATTTGGGCAAACGGAATCAACTCCACCACCACACTATTTGCGTGCGGGGGAGATTGAACCCACACTCTGAGGGGGAAGGGGAAAAATCAAACGAAAAAATAGGAAAGCGAAAAAAAAGATATTTATAGAAGGGAAAGACATTGACTCCCAACGCCAGTCCCCCTGCAAAACCCGGAAGAGTTGGGGCTATCGTCCGGGAAAGGGGACAAATTTCTAAACCCCTAGGGAAGGAAAAAGACCCCAACGCCCTGCCCCCTTGCTGCCAGTTTGGCAAGGAGTTGAGGCTATCGTCCTGATGGGGAAAGGGGCCAAAAAAAAATCCACCAAAAAAAAAAAAAAACCCTTTAAGGGGAAGCAACCAAAAGAAAGTCAACCACCCAAAACACATTAGAAATCAAAAAACAACAAAAAACAAAATTATCACAATCAATAATCACTAAATTTTTTTTTTTTTCCTTCCCCCAAACCCTTGAGGGACAAATAAAATCCTTTTTTTTTTTTTTCCGGGGAAAAAAACGCGCTACCCGGTGAAACTGGAGTCGGGGGGACCCAGTCCACACCACCTTGCATACCCGCATTCATGACAGCATTTTCCCTACGCACACCAAACTTTCCAAACAACCAAAAAGGGGCACTACCGAATTTTTTTCTTTTCCCCCTTCCTTTAGGGAAACAATTTTCTAAATCACATATCCACTTGTAAACAATTTACCCTTATCTCCCCTCCCACTGAAGCAAAAAAATCTCACCAAAATTTTCCTCCCCACTCGGGAGACAAATCAATCTTCCCCATGTTTCTCTTTACACTGAGAGAAAAAAAACCCTCTTCACCTTTTCCTCCTCACACGAGAGAAAAAAATCTAGTTCCGCTTTTAAAACCTCCTTTACATTCCGTTATCCAAAAAACCGGACCAAAATACTAACCCCTATCACTGAGGACCTGCCTCCTCAAGAAAAAATTCTCCGCTTTCCAATTCCCGTCTATCTAACAAAAACGCCCCCTCGAATTCTCCTGTCCTGGAGTACGAGTCTCGACTTCCTTCCCCCGACTTCTTCTTCTCTTTCGAAACGCCCACTTCAACCCCTCCCTGGAGTTGGTACCCTGGGGCGAAATACCATGGTTCCCCACACCAGGCCCTCTTTAACCACCTCCGGGGGGAAAGATGAAGGGAAGGGGGAAGGGAAAGGGGAAGGGTGGGAAACGGTCACAAAGGGGGACCACCGTCCTGCAGGTTTAGTCTCTAGGCCATCTGCTGGGTTAAAACTGACTCTTTCCCCCCTTCTCCTAGTGAGGGATACCAGTGTTCAAAACACAATGACCAGCACCTTACCCCCAGCCCTTGTTAAACCTCACCAGGGCACTTTTACCAATGACCACATTCGTTTCTTTAAGATCATACTCAAAAATTATTTTGGGACGCCCCCTACACTAGCAAGCCACATGAATATTCTTCCTTTAGTTTGGCACGGGAAAAATTCATATCACTAACTTCAGGGAGGGGCGTCCATGCCTTTATGTAGGCAAAAGTCACATAAAGATTTAATTCTATCTACAATCGATTTGGCTTAAACCCCACCCTTTGGCCCCCTGCTGCTCCTTCAAACTCTTCCTGCAATAAGGGGCCCAGTTCGTTTCATCTTCTTTTTCTTCAATAGGACAAATTGCGTCAAATCTTCAGCCATATTTTTTTTTTTTATATTCTTTTTGTTTTATAAAAAATGAAACCCTACGGTTTTTGGGCCTGATCCATACAGAAGAGAGAAGGAATCTCATGGGGTAAAAAGGGATAAGGGAGACGTAAATTAGGAAATACTCCATAACAGTTTTGCCGGACAAGAGTTAATGTTAAGTTTTTCCCGATCTTGGGGCTGACGATGTTATAATGCCCGGCACTGCTAAACTATCATTTAAAAAGATATTTCACGGCAGATCCCAATGCAAGTTTTTGCAATTTAGGGAGGCTATGTTAATCATATAGAAACAAACTGAGGGCACAGCATCTTTGACAGGCGAGGGAACATTTTAGCCCTCTATTCGATCTATGGCTGCCAAAAAAAAAAGAAAAAAAAGTTTATCAGGAATACAAAGCCCAAACGTCTCAACACAGGGTTAAAAGCGGGGATGCAAAAATGATGGTTTTAAAAAAGAGGCAGTAGCAGAAGCGTTGGCAACAATTCTGCATCCCTCAATTTTGAGCGTTAAAAAACCATATCCTATTTACCAAGGTGCACTAAAAGAAAAACTACTTATAACGACATTTAATCCCCGGTTCTGTCCCTTTTTTCTAAACCCGAAGCTAAAACGCGTTATGACACTCTCTTGAGTTGATTTGTTACGAACCCCCGGACTGGCCAAACCTCTAACCCAGTATAAAAGTAAAACGTTATTTATTATAAAGGTTTTAAACTTCGGTAAAAAAATAAAAACAAAACAAGACACCTTTGGGGAAAAACCCATTTAAATAAGTCCTTTAAAGTCTTTAAAAGGAAATTTTTTCTTGTTTTCTGAAGGAACAACTCCTTTTCAGAGAGAATCAGAAGCGTTTTATAATCCAAAAATTGAGAAGGTTGACTGCGTAATAATGGCAAGTCTGATCGGCTGTATTCAGGGTGCGGACTTTTACCTCACCAACACTTCGATGAAAATAAGAAAGTTGTTCGCGGGAGGTAGGCAAAGAGATCCTGCATTGATCGTGTATGTAAAAAACTTCGCCTTTATGATGTAAGACTCGAAGACTACTTAATATCCAAATATGGCTGTGGTTGGATTTTAGATTCCACATTGACAACAGATTGTTTGGAAGTGGAGAAAGGATAGGGCAAGATGGTATAAAAATAAAATTTCACAAGAAAGCAGACGAAATGCACCAATAAAAATGCACATTTTATGGTTTGTGATGCTCAGTTAAACATTGAAAAAACGGGCTAAAAGACGCGGCTGTTTAAAATGCTGAAGAAATATTCTAATAAAAACAGATGGATAGCTTGAAGTTTCTGCCTAAGATCCGCACTGTTCTCTTATCTGCGGGATTACGGGGTGTGGGAAAACTGTCTTCGTACTTGATTTGTTACAAACAATATACGGGTTTTTCATTACGAGCACATTGTTATATTCTGCACAACCATTAAGCACAACAAGTCTTACAAAGAAAGGAAGTTATTTGGACAGACGATAATATATTTTTAGTTGATCCTAGTGACAACTAAGCGACTGTTTAGAACATTACTATAGACTATTTGAGGGAACGGAAACGCTTTTTATTATTGATGACTGTTCAGCTGAACGAGACATTGTTAAAAAAAGAAAAGCTCTGTCAAAGCTAGCCTTTAGTGGACGCCACGCCTTAGTTTTCTGTGTGGCTCTTAACTCAGAAATATAAGCAGTCTTAAAAGACTTTCGATCGCAGTTAAAATCGGTTGTATTATTTTACACTAAGGACAAAGATAGTTTTGAAGAATGTTTAAGTGAAAATTATATAATAAGGGACAAAGATGAGCTAAAAAAAAATAATAGAACAGTTAGAAAATCTAAGCACGCTAAGCTATGCTTACGGACAGACCCCCAGTTAATACGTTTGTTTATTATAATTTGTTTATTATTGATTGCTTATAACAATTTGTTTATTTATAATTTTTATATATAAAAAGAATGTCTCGAGGGCCAGAATCAAAAGCGCAGCTAGCTCCTAAATGCGTTGCAGTAGAGCTAAAAGACTAGCAGACACAACTGAGTTTGATCTAATAGGAGTGCCAGGAAATGGTTTATGGATTTGAATACACAGATGACGGGTTTACAACGAACAGAAATGAAGACAAAAAACGACAGCAATATCCTGTCCTAGAAGAGATAAGAAATTTAAGAGCAAACGACTTTGGCAAACATGAATACAAACTTCATAAAAGAGAGAAAGCTTGGGCGTTGCTTCCTGAAATTGCTTGGAATTTAAAGTTTGAACTACGAAGCCCCAATGTATACTTTGATAAGAAGAACAATTTTAGAAAGGCTTTGAATGCAGGGCCCTATCTTGTTAGCATGTTCCAGGAACAAAAACCCAGAAAAAACAGATTGAAATAACTATGCAGGGTTCTGAATATATGCTACAGAGAAAGAAGTCCGCTGAAGTGGGGAATGACACCACGGCTTAGAATTTACTCACCGCTATCGTCACTACCTAGGCAAATGACGATGCTTTTTCGCTTATTTATTACTCCGAGGGAGGGTGATACTAGTTTTGCCAGAACATACGTTAATCAGAGGTATACAAATAAAGGCTGAAAACTTGGATGCTCCTCTTAATCTCGGTATTGCAATTACTAAAAACGGAGACAAAATAAACACCCATGTATCATCTGACAAGGTTACTGTGATGGTTGACAAAGACAACTAACATTTACTCGACTTTATCTCATTAAGTATGTTGATTTTATTGCGTTTTACTCTGTTAATGAAGTGCTGCCAAAGGATTAATAAGAAGATATGTACAAGATTAATTAAAAAAATAATCTCATTTAAAATGGAGGTTCAACAGTTTGATTAAAGCAAATAACTGAACTTCAAAAGGAAATAGAAAGCGACTTAGATAAGTATAGAGTTACTAGAAAGAAATATGCTAAAGCTTTAAATACCCTTTCTTATGTAATTACTGGCTCCTCGCCTTAGCTAGCGTAAGTGCCGGGTCTAGTGTTGCCGTTTTAGCTAGTGGGGTTGGGGCGCCAGCCTCTTTAGCCTTAGGAGGCCTCGGGTTGGGGTTAGGCGCCATGTCTATGATTGTAAGTGCTGTTTTAAAAAAATTAATCCTAAATTACAAAAGCACACGCATTGTTCCCTAGCATCAGCAAAACTTTGTTCATTAAGATTAAGAATAAGCAAATCATTACAGGATGAAAACGTTACGGACGAAGAATTTCAGAAGCTATGGCTGATGGTGAGGATTATAGGCGGCAAAAAAATTAACTTCAAAAAGAGTGGAGAAAGACTTTTACTTCACGACAGGTGTCACTGATGCAATTAAACAGAACATTGAAAAACAAAACACACGATCAGTTAAACCAAAATAGGCTAAAAAAAATAAACACTATTTTTTTTGTTAACTCACTGTGTTGGTGGGACAACTTGCAGCTCTTCGCGAACAAGGATCTTTAGGGGCAGGCTTTTTAGACGAGAGAGTTTCTCTTAAATAATATACGGGAGGGTCTGTTTTCATGATTCTTTCAACTTCATATACATCTGGGATCATATGGGATCTGTGGCTCTTATTCTAACATCGCCTCTGCCTCTCCAGGAGCATACAAGTTTTACTTTAGTCCAAACGGCAAGAGTTTTTGATTACCTTGGATGTCTTCAGTAATGCTAATTTTTTTTTAATTTGATTGCATTCACTGGCTTCAACCCTGTTGCTTTAAATTCTTCATTGTTCATTGCGCGTAAGACTGCTGGCAATCTCCTAACCCATTCTGTGTTAGGCGTTCTGTCCATAATTTCTCTGTGATATTGATAGGTAAACAGGCGTTCAGCTAGATTCTTTTTAAAAGTTTTCTACTAAGGCTTGTGATCGATGGTTGCCTGGGATCCTCTCTTAACTGTAACATGATGTTTTAAAAACAGCTGGTTTACAGAACCTTTAAACTCTTTTCCATCATCAACCTGGATCATTCTAGGATACTTTAATGGACCTCGCATGTATATTTGTTGTAAAGCCACAGCCACAGCAGTTGAGCTTTTATCTGTTAAAGGTTCGTCGTCTTTGTTTTCTTGAAGCCATGTCAACAACTGTTAGAGATACTTAAACTTTTTTCTTCTAACTTTGTCATGTGGAAGATACAGCAAGTCCATCTGGTGGGTGTCATTAGGAACTGAGTTAACAAATCTAGGCCTTATTATTCTTTTTGGGGCAGGCAGATATATTTGCCAAATTGCCTTTTTTGAAAGCCAGTCTTTCGCATCTGATTCAGACACTCTAGCGGCTTTACTCAGTTTTTCAATAGCATGTCTTTCCTTTCCAATAACCTTTAGGAAGAATAATATATTTTGTACTTCCTATTGTCCATAAGAAGGACTGTATTTTAATTGTATTTTAATTATTTTTTAGATTGTTTGTGCAAGAATATAGATTGCCCCCATGGCACCCACAATAAAACCAATTTCTGCTATTTTCTGTTCTTCTGATGGTTCATAAAAGTCAGACAGTTCTGGCGGTGGCGATGTTAGAAACTTCTTTCCTGTCACTAAGTAATACTCATTCATTGCCTCGTCAAACGTCTGTAAATGTGTGCTCTGCATGTCCCTGTTCTCTTAATTTTTTTATTAATAAAGTCTAAGTGAGCAATTCGCCTTTTCTCATAAGCGTCTCTTGCCTTAGCTAAATCTTCCATTGCCTTGTTATGACGTTCTCTTTCTTCATCGGACCGCAATTTACTAAACATATAATTGCTTCCAGAGAAGGCCAAAGCGTTAACAATAGCTCCTCCTACCATCATAACTACTCCCGCCATCTTTTTATAAATTATTTTCTTATGAATTAATCTTTCTATGAACTAATATTTTCTGGGATAATCCCCTGTGCAACAAGAAAGTCTTTTGACGCAATCCCCGCAGTAATTACAACTATAACCTTAACAACGTCCTCAATGTCTAACCTTCCTAGGTCGGCCGGCTTCTTTTTAAACATGTTTTTGCTAACACGCTATAGCCTATACTAAGGCCGCTAATTACAGCAGAGTCGTAAATCGTATTGATAATCTTTGTTTCACTCATCTTTTTATTAACTAAAAAAATAATTAAAATAATCATAATACGAAAGGCTGTCTATGTGCTTTTTAATCAGATAATCTTTTGTTGTTAAAGCTAAAAATAAAGTTGCAACTATTTTGGCGAATCTTCTATCTTTCCCATGTTGGGCGGTTTTATTCCTAACAAACATTTTGCAAGGTTGGGAATAGACTATAACGCCAACGATAGGCACTGCATAATTAACCAATTTTAAAAACTCATGGTTTTAAAGTATTATATTTTTTTTTATTGTTTTAAAAAATGGATTTGTGACGAACTATTAAAGTGTGAGGGGCAAGCAGACTACCCCGTAGACAACTGCCATAAAGAAAGATTATACTCTCTGGCTGCGTGTGGAAAAACTAGACAGTATTTAGGTGTTGAACTAAGTATTGAACAGATTCAACAACTGTCTACTTCAGACGTTGAGAAGTACTACGCTAGGTACGAAGCACAACTGGGGTCAAAAATGGTTAGATCAGTGGGTCAAACAATGATTAGTTTATATGCTAAGTTAGTAAGTAAGATTGCGCCGGTTGATTCAGAAGAAGATTTAAAATATGACTTATCACAAGATCCGGTTTTAAACAAGTCCCTAGAAACTCTTGCATGTGACATGTATTACAGATTTGGGACTATGTTATGTCCATTCATCATGGGGTTAATTACTTTTAATCACATTATTTTGATCATATTAAATTTAATCGCAATAAAAAAAATGAGCGATCAGGAGAAGAAGACGCTACAGGACAATCCGCAGGACAGTCCACAGGAGCAAGTGAATGTACCACAAGTGAATGTTCCACAAGTGAGTAGTGTTACTAAGGACTAAAAATCCTGGATGTGTTGAGGCCGGGCGTAAACTGGCTGAATGGAACAGACTGAGAAAATCGAACCAATCAGCAAAACAAAATTGTTAGATAGTAATACAGCATCGCCGTCAGCACCAGCACCCCAATTAACAACAACACAATCACAAACAAACGATAAATGTATTATTATGTATTTGCCGCTGTGTTGTTGTTGGTGGGGGAGTTTTAGCATACAAATACCTAACGCCATACCTAACAACAAAGCCGCAAGCCCCCACAGTAAAAGAAGAAGAACCAACTTCTGCAAAAAGAGAGCAACCTCCTGCTGTAGACCCATTTTTTTTGTAATAGTTTTTAAGAACTAGATAAAGTACAAGTTAAGAACTAAATAAAGTACCCAAATTAAGTGAGTTATAGAAAGTACTTTTTAAGTTAAGTGCAAGTAAATTACAAGCAAAGTACAAGTAAATTATAAGTTCTTTTTTAAGTACTAGTTAGGTTCTTAATAAGTACTAGTTAGGTTCCTAAGTTAAGTTCTTGTTAGGTTCTTAAGTTAAGTTCTTGTTAGGTTCTTAAGTCAAGTTAGTCAAGTTAATCTTTTAAAGTTCTCCAATGCCCTACAGCATATGAGAACTCAGGACTCACGTAAGTTCTTTGTTATTGTTAGAGACTAGTGATTTCTTGTTAACAGCAGTTTGTTTACTTGATGAAGAGTAGAGCGCAGATTAACATTTGTGTGATGAAATACTTTGTTTTTTAAAGAGAGCTTGCTTGTAGTTATCGTGAGATATATTTTTTTGACAACTTCTTTACTTATACCCCTTTGCTTTTTTCATTACAGAAGTCTGGCTGGCAACGCTATACATCTTTGACCCCAAACCAACATATTCTTTGATAACTGTCCCATCAGTTCATCCTTTATCTTTCCAATTACTTTCTTGTTCACAGTTGAATGTAAAGGGCTGTCTTTAGGATAGTCGCATGTGTCGTACCACCCATCAGTTCCTTTAGCTACTTCAGTTTCTAAATCCTTATAGAAGTCTTCTGTGGGAACGTCTAGAATAAAAGAGTCAGTGTCTGTGTAAAGGACTCTTGCTTCTGGGTACAGTGGTTTAAAGTAGTCGTACAGAAATTCTAACATCAATAACTTTGACAACTCTAATACAGTAAAGCCGATAAACACTGGCTTGTCCAACTTAACATCCTTTTTCTTCATCATATGCCAACCAAGCTGTCGTTAAATCTTCTAAAGTCTTGATAGTTAGGTTTAGAGGCAAACTTAATTGCTTGGTTTTCTTTTGTAACTAATTTCACATCTTTACGGTTGTGTACGTTCTCCATGGTTTTGCCAAAACAGCTGTTGTTCATCAGTTTAAGGAAGTCTTTTTCTGAAGCGTCAGTGGCTTTGGGTTCTAAGATCAGTATTCTTCTTGATGTATGGCCTCATTAAGGGCTCTTGATCAAAAGCAATGATTCTGTGAACAGCTGTCAGTTTCAGTCCGTGTCTTAGGTAAAAAATGTAGGAGTCTGTAATGACACACATACTTAGTTTTGTGGCGAAGATTGGGAACACGTTAAGGGGGTTCGATGGGGCTCATCTTTAATCTTTCTGCGGCTAGTGGGTAATCGTTGTGGAGGTCATGCAGTTCACGAGGATATTCTAAGTCTACTTCCAAGATTAGTCCTGCTGGATTATCAGGCGTAAGCTGTGACAACATGCCTAACACAGTGTTAACATCATGAGGCCCTTTTATCATTTTAAAGTTTCTCAGTGGAAGCGGTTGACTCATGGCCCATCCATACAGATTGTTGGCGTCTAAGTACATTAGATAGTTGGATGGTTTAGTAGGGTCATAGTCGTCTAAATATTTGTTGTTGGCTTTGCAGTAAGGATGTGAGGCCATGCTAATACCTCCCCTCAGACCGTCTTCAATCATCTGAAGTGTAGGTAGATCAGAAATTAAGTCAATCTGGATGTTTGAAGACTTTAAGAAAGCATCCCAAGAAAGACCTGGAGCAGAGATGTAATGCGATGAGTCTAAGTTGTAATGTTTCATGCATGTAGATCTGTAATTCTGAAAGACGTCTGCCAATAAACACACGTCAGCCAATAAATATGATCGTGATAGTCGCCCATTGTTTCACAGTGTAATTCTGTCCAGGCTTTCTGGGCGTATTCATAGTCAGAGTCAGTTATGTCTTTGTCTCTAAGACTAGAAAAGAAAGCACCTTTCGGAGGAAGCGAGTCTTCGTCAAAACCTATCCCACGAGTTCATGTATTCATAAGGATAAACTCCTTTGCGCACTAAAGAGGGATCAAAATATTGTTTAGTGATTGGAAAGTCATGTAGCGATCCTGCTAATTTATCTAAACTAGCCATCAGATGTTGGGCAGAGTCATAAAAAGATAAAGAGTCAAAGGGAAACGTCATGTACTTTTCTGAAGACTGTGCAATGCAGGTAACCCTCTTATATTCAGAAGTCACTGCTTGCATGATAAAATGAGAGTCGTAGCCTCGTAAGTTATGAAAGAAGATAGGCAGTTTCCATGTCTTAGGGTCAACCTTAAGTTGAAGATTACAATTGTTGTGTGCTGCCCCTCTAAACTTTCCAGTAATGTGATCGTGGTCTCTTACTGCGTTGCCCAATAATTCTTTATTACATATCCAACAGTGCGTAGATGAGTCATAACGTTCTTGGTCTTCAGGAGTCATAACAATGTCTGAAAGATTTAGTTGGTTGGATACTGATTGCGAAGTTGTTTCATCTGCTCTAAGAATCTACTAGCTGCGTTGGGGCCTCTGTAAATCTCAGGTGTTGTGTGTTGACCGTCTGACCTAACAACAATAAACGCATAAGAACAGATCTGATGGTGGGTTAATAACGTTGTGTTTTGTTCTTGCTGTTGTGGACCATAGTACTGCGGTAAGAGCGATTCAAAGTCAGCATAAACCACGTATGGACTCATCTGCATTTTGTGTATATTCTTAAAACTAACTTTAGACCCGGTTTAGGTGTGAGGAGTTTGGTTTCACAGTCTACAAAACTTTTACAATGTGTTCTATGACTGGCAGCCGCTTCTATAGTTGGGATTTAACTAAACATCTTCTACAAAGCTCCTGTCTAGATTTATGTTTTGATGTATATTCTAAAAGTCTGCTTATTGTTCTGATTAATACATAATGACTCTTTGTACTATTTGCAAACAGGATCAAGTCTACATGTTTGTTAAGTGGCTCGCCTAAAGTGGGAGCGTTGGGAGAAATCCTTAGAGGCACTAGATTGGCTTCTACAGACCATGTGTATACGTTTAAGGTGATTGGTTTGTTTTGCTCTTCAAACTGAGATATACTGTTTATACTTACTGGAAAGGTTATGTTATCAAGTTCAGCTCTTGCTTATAGTGTTCATAATTGGAAACTCTGTTTGCATGATTTTTAACAGGATGTAGATGTGCTAAAACGCACCACATAAAACACATGTTGTCAGAATTATGTATGTTTAAGACTGCTCGTTTTAACTCTAGCTCTTTTGGGAGAGGAAGATAAGAATTGCCAACAATAGGATAGAACTTTGTTTGTCTCAATTTGATTTCAAGGACTGTCCCTTCAGACCACCCAGAACCCTTAACTTTGCCTCCTCACTTGCATGGTTAAACTCTGTAAGCATGTAGTCAGCCCAGTTTAGAGTTAAAGTCGTGATAGCTGATTACTTCTTTCTGTTTAGTTGAAACCCAGACTGGCATGTTAGTATCATCAGGTGTTATATAATCAATCAGAACGGCCAATAGCACTTTTACTGGCGGCTCGCGTTGAAGAGACTCTGGGATTTTAGAGATAGCGTGTGCTACGCTTTCATGAACGTTTTGTGGGGTTAATAATTTCATGTCTACTTCACTGAACATATTGCTTAATTGTTTGTCACTATCAAATATTTCTTCCATCGTATATAGTTTTCCGTCCTCAAATTTACTTGTGGTCGTCATTTTTAAAGCCACAATATTTACGTAAAAACAAAATAATAAATGTATATAAAAGTAAGTAAAACAGGCTTTTATTCTTCACCCAAGTGCCGCAACACTTCAAGACACGTTAACCTTACAATAACACCCGCCAATATTTTAGCTTTTTCTGAATTACTACAGTCAATGTTTTATCACTTTGATTGCTTCGTTAAATAGTTCACTATTATCTTTTATTATATTGTCTACATCATTCTCAAACCCAAATTCCCTAAAATCAATGTTTAATAATTTCATTGTTTCGTCAAATAGTTCATTACAAAATTCTTTAAATCAGATTCACTGAGTTCGGCAGTTTATTTTTTTAATATAAAATAAATAAAAAATTAATTGTAAATTCAGCTGTTATTCATAGTATTTTCTAACCGCAAAACCTAATCTTCATTAAAATAAATAGTCACGTCTTCGGGGCTGAAAGAAACATCCGCGGGTAGAAAATCAGAAGTTTTTATAATCAATTAAAATGGCAAGCAACTTTATAGCTGTTGGGGCCAAGAATCTGGTATGTCACTGATGCTCTGCTTCACGTTTTTTTTTAATCTTTATGTGATTCAAAAGATCAGTAATTGATTTTTCAAACCCGTTCCTTAGCTCTTTTCTCTCTGCCTTCCAATTCAACTTGTAAAGTATTTTAGTAAGCTTTTTAACTTCTTCGGGCTTCATTTTTAAACCAGAATAAAATTATAAATTAAAAAATTAATTACTCAGTTTCTCTTGTAAATTCAGCTCTTATTCATAGTCTTTTTAATCGTAAAACCTGATCTTCATTAAAACGAATAGCTACTCCTTCAGGGTTGGTAGAAACAGTCAGATTAACATCTTCAGGAGCCAAATAATCAACTAAAATAGCAAACAACATTGTCACTGGTGGGGGCCAATAACCTAGTATTTTACGGATGGCCTGCTCTACGTCTTCTCGTATATCTATAGACAAATAAAGATCAGTAATTAATTCTTCATACCTGCTCTTTAACTGTTCTTTATTAGCCGCCCTCTCCCAATCCAACTCGTGAAGTATATTAATAAGCTCTGTAGCTACATCGGGCTTCATTTTTAAACCAGAATAAAATCATAAATTAAAAAAATTAATTAATCAGTTTCTCTTGTTTTTGTGCAAAAATTAGAAAAAAGTTATGTGCGTGCGTGCGTGCGTGGGTTGGGGGCACGTGGAGGTGGAGTACGCGGGGCGGGGGTGAGGTGGGGGTGGGGTGGGGTTGGGGGTGGGGGTGCGTGCATGGGTGGGGGCAGGGGTGTGTGTGTGTGTGTGTGTGGCGGGGGGGGGGGGGGAAGGGGTGGGTGTGTGTGTGCAGGAGTTACCTCCCTCAGTATTATTTTCGGCCCTGTTGAGGGCCTTTCTAGGTTGCTGTTCGGCGCTGAATAATGGCACAGTTCTGACGTATTTTTAGTTCTGTGGAGGGTCTTTCTAGGTCGCTGTTCGACGCTGAACAATGACACAGTTCTGGCATATTTTTAGCCTTTAGGCGGGGCCTGCTTGCTGATAGCAGTTCGCTCCATAGAGCCGCTGGATCAATAACCGTCGCTGTCTCTTAGGCCCGCGTGTCTGACCTCATCAGCTAGTCTTTAGTCAGATTGCCAGAAATCCCGAAAACCAACGTCGCTTTGCATATATTTTAAAATGAGCCTTCTTTTCTCATACAAGCTGTGGATAGAAATTCCAAGCTTGTGGAATTTTGGATAGTGGTAAAAACAAAATGATAATTCCACCAGTTTTTTACACAGCGTGGGTTCCATCAAAATTTCGTTTTTTAAATAATTCTCCCAGGACGCTTTTGGGTTAGATTTTTTTAAAACGGCTTTTGTTCTTTCAAGCCAATGGCCTAAAAGCAAAGATTGTCGAAGAGTTTTACGTTTTTCAGCTTTGATCTCATAACCGACCTTCAACAAAACTGGTGTAATTTCAGTCATATTATTAAGTTTCATAAAAGAACCTTCGTCAATCGGCTCATAATCAAGTTTCTCTACAAAACAATTACGTAAAAAAGCGTCCAGTTCACTTACTGTCATTTCACTTTTTCGTTGCTTTCGTTTCCAAAAGACTTAAACTCTCTTTTGGTTGGGCCGGTTTCGAGCAAGGCTCGCCACGTTCCAATTTTTCAAGATATGAAATCATTTCCTGATGATACTTTTTGTGTTTCAATATTATTTCTTTTTGCTCATTCGAATAAAGCAAATGCTCAGTTTGGCTTTCTTGAGAATTAGCGTCCATTGTAGCCTCTTGTGAAGAAGGGCCGGCCTCCATACTCAAATCAGCCATTGTTCAGAGAGAGAGAAAACGCACTCACGTCTTACGCCTTGGCTGTCCACTGCATAAATAACGGCACGGGCCAGCCCCACAGAAAATGATGTCATACCTCCTATTGATTGGCTGAGTGCACACGTAGACAGCTCAGTCGCATCGCGTGATGCAGGCCTCCTGTGCAAACGAGACCCGCTTGCATGGCCCGCTGCACACGTGCTCGACGATCAATATTAATTAGAACCGTTCTAAGGCCATCAACCCATACAGCTGTTTAGTTCATTTTATATGTCCCTGAAAGAGAATGTAAATATCTATGTTCACGATCACCCATATTATTCTGCACGGAAAACCCCCGTTTTAATTTGCTGATTTCGTCAATATTTAGAGGTTTTGAGGTGTTAATTTTTTGGGGAAAACAGGTGTTAATTTTGGCCAAAACTGACATGTGATGGACGTGATTTGTATGTTAAAAAGGGGTTTTTTTGGGCAGAATCACATGGGTGGTCGTAAACCCGCATATTTACATTCTCTGACCGCGAAGCAGAAAAGAATACTTCATGTCCGTAAGTCAATCTTGATCGTACTGGACTGGTTGCCAAATGCAACAAAACTTTGGGATCCTGTCCCATGGAGAATGACTGACAATTTTTAGAAAAATTCAAACTTTTAACTGCTTTAGTAACAATTGAGTCAATATGTTTTTTTTCCAGTTTAGTTTTGGTGTAAGTAGGACACCTAAAAATTTTACTTCAAGTTTATAAAAAATTTCCCGTCCTCCCAGAAAGAATATAGGCAGGTTACTTGGGTTCTATCCATTGTTTAAGAGAACCAAATGTGTCTTTTCAACAGAGAATTGAAAGCATTCAAATGCATATAACTATTTAATTTATCCAGCTCGTGCTGAAAGAGCTTCTGAATATAATTTATGTGACGTAAATTTGTTCTTTTTCTTTAAAGATACATTAATCCATATTGTAATGTCATCAGCATATTGAGCTACCTTGGTATATGATGAAAAACATGTATATAAGTCATATAGCATTACGTTGATAACAATTGGGAGATTATAGAACCTTGTGGAATTCCCATATTTATAGATCTTGAGGAAGATAAAGTCACACCAACTTTGGTCATTATGTGTCTCCCACTTAAAAAGGATTTATCATAATTGTAGACGTGACCAAAAAGACCAATTTGTTTTAATTTATATAATATCGGCTGTGCCACACTCTATCGTAAGCTTTAGTAAGATCAAAGAGGAAGCAAGGACACTTTTACGTTTAGAAAACTTTCTTAATTTGAGTGGTTAGTCGTGTCAGGTGATCAATTGTACTTCGTCCTTTTCTAAATCCAGATTGATGTGGAAGAAAATACATCATTTTTATCACAGTAATAGGCCGTTCTGAAATTTACTATTTTTTTCCATGACTTTTCCAGTATGAGACGTGACTGAAATGGGTCTATAGCTAGACGTCTCAAGACTGAGGCTTGCCCTGCTTTTAGAATAGGAGTCACAATGGACGTCTTCCATATATCGGGAATTTGTACACGTTCCCAACATTGTTAAATAATGTATGTAAAATGACTATCCAGTACTCTGGTAAATGGTTTAACATAGTGTAAGAAATCCCATCCAAACCAACCGAAACCTTTTTATTTCCCAACAGACGGATAGCATTCCTGACTTCCTGTAAAGATGTTGATACATTTATAGTACTACTGTTGTTTGGTACAGGATCTCTAGAGTTATCAGTATTTTTTTCTTTCAATCTAAACGACTTTTGCATCATTAGGCAAACATCCCATACAACATGTTTTAAACGTACATAGATGCAAATTCCTCAGCCTTTTCTTTGGGAGATAGAAATTCTTTACTTGTTGTTTTGATTGGGTAATCTTGGAGTTTAATGCCCGATTTCATTTCTTTCACCTTATCCCACACCTTTTTCAAGTCTTTACAGTCAGTACTTCATTTGACAGAACTGTGACCAGTATTGTCGTTTGCTTGCGCTGTAACTCTGTTTGCTTTTATTTTTGTACTGCACATTTCTTTATGAGCTGCATCTTTTATCTCTTGCACAGGAACTTTTCTAACTTTTAGCCAATTAAGATAAGCTAATGTTGTTGCTTTAACAGCCTCCTCGCAGTCTGATTCCACCAGACATTCCCTGAGAAATGTTTCACACCTTTTTGGTCCATTTTTTGGAATAGCTAAAGCAGCAGACTCAAGAACTGCTTTCTGAAAGTTATCAAAAGATGTTAACATCCTCACAAATAACTTCATTCTCAGTCTTCTCAGAGGGGTAATTTTGAAAAGTTTCCCAATCTGCCTTTAGTAATTAAATTTGGGTATAACATCTACACCACTAACTTCATATCCAACGGATTCTTTAAAAGAAAAAATATTGTCACATGGTCAGATTCCAGAAAATCAGGGTGAGAAACTATTTGACAACCTTTATCCCAGAAAGGAGCATGAGAATTGAAATCGCCACCAATGATTCCACTTTTCTTTAGAACAGTTTAGAGAACGTAACCAATTAGTATTTTGCCCATCAGCGCCCTTAGGGTAATAAAACTGATGCAAAATGTTAAAATTTGATTGTATGAAACTTTCAGTTTTATAAAGGATGCCGACACATTAACCGTATCTTTTGTAAAAGAAAGAGGACTAACGTATGTGTAATCTAAACCACATTGTACAATGATAGCTGTACTAACTTTATCAGATTCTTTGCATATATGATAAACTGGGGGATAGTAATAACCTTGTAACTTTGGTGAGTGACATTTAGGGACTGAAGGAGAGTACATGATGAAATTTACTAGAAAGATGCATTCACAAATTATCAATATTAGTTGACAAGGAACGTGCGTTCCATTGTAGAACCGACAAATTATCACATGTGTTGTTCTTTTTCTTCCTGGTCAGATGTTAACCTAATTTAATGGTGGATAATATCATATAGGTGACGCAGTGCAATAACCAGATCAAAACTGCTAAAAGCAGACGTTACCTAGAGAACTGGGGGGCGGGGGTTGGGGGTGGGGGTGGGGGTGATGCTTTGGAGATTATTTTTTCCACGGGCTGATCATGGATACGTAACTGACTATCATGAACTCTTGTATGTAGATTTGGGGATGACAGGCTATCACAATGACCTCCTCTGAAAACTGCTTCACACAATATGATCATGGGGCCCGATGCGGAACAAAAAAAGACGCCCGAGCGGAAAATGGCAGATGGTTACGCTGTTTAACATCCGTAGGCGTCAGCAGAGAAGATGATTGCTGGACATTTTGTTGACTAGCCCTCTGCCAGGAAGATGACTGCTGGTCGCCATGTTGACCAACTGATGACTTCAGGGAAGATGACTGCTGGTCGCCATGTTGACCAACTGATGACTTCAGGGATGTTGTTGTTGTTCTTCCGTTTAACGTCTTCCCACATAAAGTGATTTCAGACGGTTTGTAGTGGTAGGGTGTATGATGAAAGTAGTATGAGTGCGTGTAATCATTTCTCTGTGTGTGTGTGTGTGTGTGTGTGTGTGTGTGTGTGTGTGTGTGTGTGTGTGTGTGTGTGTGTGTGTGCATGAGTGATTGTGTGTGTGTGTGTGAGAGAGAGACAGAGAGACAGAGAGAGGGATATTGTGTGTATGTGTGTGTATGTGTGTGTAGGAGCCTGTGTGTGTGTGTGTGTGTGTGTGTGTGTGTGTGTGTGTGTGTGTGTGTGTGTGTGTGTGTGTGTGAGTGTGTGTGTGTGTGTTGTGTGTGTGTGTGTGCGTGTGCGTGTGCGTGTACATGTGTGTATGTATGTGTGTGTGTGTGTGTGTGTGTGTTAATAGGTAAGTTTATGATATGATTTTCAGAGTGCCACAGTTTTCAAAGAAATTATACAGTTATTTCACCATGTCCAATGGAACTAGTTTTCTGTTCTTCAATAGTGTCTCTGCACTAGAGGTGTATCTGATGAAGTTGGAAGTAGTCCCTTGAATGGTGTCTTCATTTCAGCACATTTTCCAGTGTTGACGTGGTCACATTTTTCCAGTTTTGGACACTTCAATTAAGCGTATAGCTGAGGAGTTAAAGAGTGTATATAATACAATCTTATGTTGTATCTTAGTTGTAAGAGGCATCATACAACTGATTGAATTTGATTAAGATGAGCATGTGTTTGTTCAAATGTGTTGGAGGAAAAAAATTCTCTGATAGAATTTACGTTATAATTCAAAGGAATATTCCAACTGGGCTTTGTAATAAATGTTTACAAATTAAACACACGAAAAAGTAGTTATTCAACATGTAAGGCAAGTTCAGTGAAGTCGATCCATCAGATAAAATTTCAGCACCTTTCTTTTGCACTACTATTTTTGTTCTTGCACAGTCCAATAACAGATGACTTACACTGAGAGGTTCCCCACTCATACATGAGACATTTTTGCAGTATTTAGTACGAGGTGAATTTAATGGCATGCGATGAATTAAGCTTTCTACGTCTCTGGAGATTGAAGTTTGGATTTTTCTAAATTGTGTTTTAGGGTTAATATCAGGGCTTGGTTTAACACACCTTTTATAATATATACAATCTGTGTTTTTCAATAAATGTTCAAATCTGTCGTTTGATGCTTTATTTATCAGTGCATAACATTCTGACAAATCCAATTCTATACTGAATGAAGTTGTGTCTTCAATGTTGCGAGCTGCTCTTCGAGCAGCTTGGTCAACTCTCTCATTGGATGAAATGCCGCAGTGAGAGGGCACCCAACAAAAAGTAATATTGACTCTCTTCATTGATAGAAGATGCGTTACGTAATTTATTTCCGTAATTATCTCATTACGAATCTTTGAATTTGGAGATTGTAAAGCGGAAAGCGCTGATCTAGAATCACTACAAAGTAGAAGTTGACAATTTTAGTAGAAGAATTTAGAATATACTTTAGAGACATTAGAATTGCTACTAGTTCTGCGGTAAAAATCGACAAGTTTTTCCCAAGATGATACAATTTCTCCACTTTTAATTAAGGTTGGTATGATAAAAGCTGCGCCAGTGTTACGATCATCTAGTACTAAACCATCCGTAAAAACTTTCAAGTGATCTTTATACACATTTTCCAAATGGCAATTTACATCGCTTTTAAGAAGGTTTGGGGAATCGTTTTTACTTAGTACAGTGTAATTTGTATCAAATCTAGCTTTGATTTGTTCCCATTTGGAATGGGTGTGCAGAAGGGGCTCGAGGCGATTTTAGTTTGATTTATATTTGATTCTTTCAATAGAGTAGAAGTATATGTCTGAATGGATAAAGTTGATTTTATGCCTCTAGCTCTTTTTGCAAAATCAGTTTCTGAATTTAAGGTTACTTCTTCAGCACAAAAAGTATTTTGTGAAGAGTTCTTTAAAACAAATTTAGATGCAGACGCTTTTCGAAACTCATTGAGAGGCAAAACTCCGATTTCATGGTATGTTCCCATGTTACATGTATGTATAGGAACTCCAAGTGCCAGTTTATACGATTTGCAGTCTACACTTTGTAATTTATTGAATAAGTGTTGTGGGGCGCTAAAGAATACTTCTTGGGCATAAATTAATCTAGACCGCACAAGCGCAGAAGATAGTAATGTTAAGGTATCTTTGTCTTGTCCCCACTTTTGTTTGCTTATGATTTTTTAAAAAGTTTAAACTTTTCCTCGCTTTATTCAAAATGTATTCAATATGTAGATTCCATGAAAGCTTTGAAGTTAGATAAACGCCTAGAAATTTTACAGAACTAGCGTATTGTAGTACTGACCCGTTCAGAGTAAATTGAGGAAGTTTCTCAGGGTCATGTCCAGAGTTAAAAAGCATTAAATTCGTTTTTTTCTGCTGAAAGTGAAAGTCCATTTTCATGTAAAAAGTCATTGATTTTATTTAGTTCATGTTGATATTTTATTTTTATGTAATTGACAGATCTTAATGGAGTCTTTCTTTTCATAGTGACCTTCATCCACAAACATAAGTCATCGGCGAATTGTGCTAATATTACATCTTTTGATAATCCTTTCGTTAAATCTGCAGTTAAAATATTGAATAAAATCGGAGATAGTACTGATCCCTGTGAAAGTCCCATTTCTAATGATCTAGTGCTGGAATATGTATGCTCTATTCTTGTTTGAATCACTCTATTTTCAAAAAAAAACTTTGATATAGTTATACATTGTTCCACTTATACCAATGTTTTTGAGTTTATACATGAGCCGTTTGTGCCATACTTGTTCATATGCCTTTTTTATATTAAAGAAAGTTGCGATGATGTTTTTCCGTCTCGCAAATGGTTGTTTAACTTGAGTCGTTAGTTTTACTAAGTGTTCTACTGATGATCTTCCTTTTTGAAAACCAGCTTGGTTAATTAGAATTACTTGGTGTTTGTTACAAAAATATGTTAACCTGTTTAGAACAATTTTTTCCATCAGTTTGCACATATGAGACGTTAGGGCGATTGGTCGGTAGCCGTTTATATCAGACCGAGGTTTTCCCTGTTTGTGAATGGGAATAATTATAGAATGTTTCCATACGGAAGGCAGATTTCCCTCATTCCAACATTTTTTAATAAAAAGGGATATGAAAAGTTTTACATTCGGAGGGATATGATGTAACATTTCATTTGAAATGCCATCTAAGCCTACTGATGTCTTTTTATTTCCTAGATTACTGAGACATTCTTCCACTTCTTGTAATGTTACGGGAACATTCAGGTAATGGTCTATTACAGGGCCAGGGTCGTTGTAAATGGCTTTTCTTTCTTCTTGCTCTCTGTGTTGTTTCTTTTCTGCTGTTAGACTGTCTGTGCTGCTATTTTTTGAAAATATGTTGGCCAATGCTACCGCTTTCTCTGAGTTGGAGGGGAAGTCAGAGTTAGGGAGCTTGATCGGACATGTTGGTAGAGATACTCCGCTTTTCATTATTCTTAGATTTGCCCACACCTTTTGATAATCTTTGAAACTATTTACTTCATTTCTACAAAAGTTTGACCAGTATTGTCGTTTAGCTTGTGCCGTCACTTTGTTAAAATGATTTTTGGCCTTTTTTTCTCAAGCAGTTTTAAATTACGTTCTTCTCCTTTACTTCGTAAGTACGCTCTTAGTTTTACGTTTTTCTCCTTTTTAGCTTGTTCGCAATTTTCGTTCCACCAGACATTCCCCGTGTGTTTATTTACGTTTGGCTTGATTAGTTATATTTTGGGTATTAACTGATTTGCAGCAGATAGCATGGCTTTTTGAAATTTACAATACAATTCATCAACAGTTAGGTAGTTCAAGTCATTTTTGTCGACGTTAAACGATTTAAATAAGTTTGTGAAGCTGTCCCAGTTAGCTAATTTATAGTTATATTTTAGTACTTTTTCTTGCGACATGTCTTTCGGTTCAGGTCTCGTAGATTTAAAAGTGGTGATAATGGGGATTTGATCACTGTTCAGAGTGTCATTTAAGGTCTGCCAGTCACATACAGGTGCTAGATCTGGAGATGTTAAGGTTAAATCTATTGCACTGGGCTTGTGATTGGGATTATCGGGAACACGTGTTATTCTCCCGTCATTTAAAAGATATAAAGGCGAGTCAACAATGTTCTCAACGAAACGACTGCTAGTAATTAATTGACAATCTTTATCCAGAATGGCAAATGAGCATTAAAATCACCAGTTATTATGAACTTGCTATTCTGATCTGATTTTAGGTGTGGTGATCGAAGCCATTCGGTATTTATCTCATTAGGCCCTGAAGGTAAGTATATTGACACTACAGTGAATGTGGTGTCAGTGTTTAATCGGACCCTGACTGCACAGGAATAGGCATCTAGTAAGTCTGGTGGAACAGGACTAGTACATGGGTAATATTTCTCTCCTTCTTTTATGTATATAGCAACGTTGGTTTTATCTTCTGTGGCTCCTTGCTGAGTGATGGGTGGAAAACAGTAGCCACTGAGTTTAGGTAACCTATTTCTCTTCACATTGAGAGACTCCAAAGCCAATACATTATATTTTTCTTCGGCAAGGTGTTGAGTTAGCTGATCAAGACAAGTTGAGATGGATGGACAGTTCCACTGGAAAACCTTAAAAGAAACGTTATTTAACATGGAGAATTAACTTTCTTTTAAAGAAACCAACTAAAATAAAGATCTCGAGCTTAGATCTAAATCTAATCTAATTGTTCACATTAACAGTGTCAAAATGGATAATTAAATCATGTGTAGAGTAGTACACTACATATACTTTGTTTGTTACGCAAGTGGTGGTATTACAGTCAGGATGAAGTGGATGCTGCTGAAGATTTATAAGTTCTTGTTTCACCAGTCATATAGGACACTAAATCTGTTGCTCCAAGAGGTGCGGTTGTAGTAGGGTCGCTCCAGAAACGGCTCGTAGTACTGAAGTGGTTGACACCGTGATTGCCTCGCCGCTTTCCGGGTTTTTTTCCAAAGCAGACCCCTGATGTGACGGCCGATGTTCCTGGCCAGGACGCTGGCACCGAGATTGGTAGGGTGCAGGCCGTCACGGAGATGCCAGGAGTCTGGATGCAGGTTGTTGTGGCTGATGAGACTGATGTTGGCGTCTTCATTCAGCTCTGACGTAACAAGCGCATTGAAGAGATCTATCTTGATGTTTAATTGAGGATATTTTACTGGTGTTGTTTTACTTATTATTACTTTGAGGCCAGGGTTTTCTTTTGTAATATTTCTGACACACTTTGTAAGATCTTCACTGCATTTAGTAGGAGGTGAGTGCTTTAGATCGTTAATGCCACAGTGCTTCTTGACCTTGATGTGCAGTGTTGAAGGTTTCCTTCACATCTTTGATTCTGTAAGTTTTGCGTTGGTCTGCTTTGAATCCGTACGAGTCGCCAAGTCACTTGTCATTTACTTTGTTGATCACCGAGTCTTGCAACACCAAAACACTAGGGAGGTCAGGTTCTGATTTTTTCTCTTTCCTCTTCGAATTTGAGCCATGACGTACTGATAAGTTTGCTTTGACGTGTGGTTCACTGACGTCACTTTGTTGTTCCATAACTGGTTTCTCCAGACAATCGTTTCTGTTGTTTTTCCGGTTTTTGGTGGTCTTCGTTTTTTGAAGGCCTCTCTTGGGCTGCTCTACGGGTGAAGGAGACAACCCGGAGCTGACGACTTCAGCATAAGAGGTGTAGATATGCTGTTCGGTCTGCGTGCTGACACTGGCCATTGTCGTCATTTTGCTTTGTGTCAGATCAGGCCGTTCACTTTGATTTTTTATTAGTTCTTCCAATACGGAAATCCGAGTGCACAAGCTTTGGATTGTTGTATTGAGCTCGGAAATTACATGCTTTACTTGCCTCGAATTGGAAGGTGAATCAGATGAGCACTGATGCCTGGTGGGCCTGAAGGCCGTTGCGTTGAAGGCAACGAAGCGCCCTGCTCCCTTCAGCCTTGGTTGACTGCCTTTCCTCAGAGACTTCATGTGATCGCGGCTGTTGGAGCCCCAAATCAGGGTCGCCAAGGCTGACGGTCCCCGAGTCCAGGCTTTCCCTGTTGACACCCTGGTCATTTTTTTAAGATTTAACAAATTTTCAGCAGGCCACTTCTTCAGTTGTCACTTGTAGCCGCCATCTTGCGTGTGTAATCTTCTTCAGGGAAGTGTGTGTGTGTGTGTGTGTGTGTGTGTGTGTGTGTGTGTGTGTGTGTGTGTGTGTGTGTGTGTGTGTACGCACATATGTGTGTGTGTGTGTGTGTGTGTGTGTGTGTGTGTGTGTGTGTGTGTGTGTGTGTGTGTTTGCACCTGCATGTGCCTTTGATTGTGGGAAAGGAATGTGCAGAAGATGACTTTGTAACAAGACCAATAATATGGACTCCAATAACAGTAACTTCAACAAACAGCTGGATGAGATCAACAGAAAACTCAACCATGAACAGTGAACACTGAAGAGAAAGGTCTCCAAAGGATACTTTGGTTTTTCATCCTTGTAACACAGCAGTTCACATGATAACACAAAGGCGCTCACGTACGTGTACGGGCCGCAGCTCTGTCAAATACATCGTTTGATTCTCTCTGATAGGTCTCTGCACGTGCATCTAAACATGAGTCGTGGCGTGCTGCAGTGTTCTCGCTTCATAATACTGATTTTTACACTTCTCTTTGTAAGCCAGGATGGTTGCCAGTGTCGACAGCGTAATGTCATATTCTTCCGCTATTAACATCTGCTGTTTTGCTGGATTTCTTTCAACTTCTAGAGAAAAAAAAAATAGTTTTTCGCTTTCGCAGATGCCACGATGGAATGGCCTATTAAATTGCAGCCTGACACTGACATCCTCCTCCCCCATCACCCCACCCTCGTCCCTCCAGCATTTCTTCTCCGTGTACAGTTGCTGAACCTGATCCAACGCCAGTCCACTGCCCTGCTTCGGCAATCACAGGCACAAGACATTAGAATGTGATTTGATGAGAGGTGACGTTTACTATACAACAAACGTGCGGTTATATACTATGTACTTTTACTCTACCAATGTGAAGCAGTGCAAGAAAATGAAACAAGCTCAGGAACATGCAGCTAGTCAAGCACATGTATACACGTGTGATTTCTGTTTGGAGCAACTCAAAGAAAGCTCTACATTCATGTACTATGCGGACACTCCTCTATGTCCCTAGAAGGGCCAGCGACCGTATAAAGGAATATAATGCAGTGGGCAAACCATTTCCGAAGTCACCACAAAGGTAACCACTTCGCTCTATCTGGCTTGGACTCTTCATGTGGCCGAACACACAATTCGCTTTAGGTGGTGGCTTCGTTATAACCAGCGTGATTACCCGATGGGGACCCCGAAACCATTTCGTCATAAGCAGCATCTCGATTCATACAACTTCGTTACATCCGACGCATATTTAGTCATATAAAGACGGATTTGGTAAGTTTGGTAGACCATTGTTACGTGTCATGTGCTTTTCTAGGGTTCGGAAAATACGGGTGAAATTAATGTTGGTCAGTAATTAGTTAGCTTAGAATTGTCACTAGATCTGCGGATGGGACGAATGACTTTGAGCTGTGAACTTTAAACTCTGGAGAAAAGTGATATTTTTCAATGCACAAGAACTAGAGGTGTGTTAGTGTTTGTTCAATGGACAAGAAGTAGAGATATGTAAGTGATTGAGATATGGAAAGTGAAATGTTTCAATGCACAATAAGTAGAGGTGTGTAAGTGTTTGTTCAATGCACAAGAAGTAGAGCTGTGTACGTGTTTGAGATATAGAAAGTGATATTTTTCAATGCACAAGAAGTAGAGGTGTGTTAGTGTTTGTTCAATGCACAAGAAGTAGAGGTATGTAGGTGTTTGTTCAATACACAAGAAGTAGAGGTATGTAGGTGTTTGTTCAATACACAAGAAGTTGAGGTATGTAAGTGTTTGTTCAATGCACAACAAGTAGAGGTGTCTAAGTGTTTGTTCAATGCACAAGAAGTGGAGGTGTGTTAGTGTTTGAGATATAGAAAGTGATATTTTTCAATGCACAAGAAGTGGAGGTGTGTTAGTGTTTGTTCAATGCACAAGAAGTAGAGGTATGTAGTGTTTGTTCAATGGACAAGAAGTAGAGGTATGTAGGTGTTTGTTCAACACACAAGAAGTAGAAGTATGTAAGTGTTTGTTCAATGCTCAAGAAGTAGAGATGTGTAATTGTTTGAGATATGACTAGAGCTGAAAGTGTTGCAAAATTTACAATTCCATCAAATACCCGATTTCCGACCTCCTTCAAGTCAAAGAAGGAATGGTAAGCATCAGTAACAGACATCAAAGATACTGACATCGGAATCTATAGTCCTGGATTTGCGGGAAATGTTTTTTTTTTAAGGTTATTTGTTTGTGCATATTCTTTTTTCGTTTTCTTTCTTTTTTGTCGTATTGCTACACTTGCAAAATGAGTTGCTGGGTTTGTTTTGCTTCACGTTGCTTACATCACGTATCTTAAAAAGGGATGTTTCATTCCTAAATCCATTTAATGCTTTCCATATTTGCTTTCAGTTTTTTTTTCTTTAAGTAACAAGATTCAGGTAAAATTTCTTCTGTGAAGTTTGTTTGGGTAAATATAACTTATTTTGCAATTTCTTGAAATCATCAATCTTCCCTCCAATCTGAAATAAAGATATTCCTAAAGCATAATTGCAACTTGTATTTTCTAGCAGTTATCCAGTTAGGTTGGAGCGTGTGTTTAACTCTACGTGCTTTGTATGGAGCATGCTGAACGTTTGTAGTCAGTACACTTGTGCTTTTTCCGAATTGATATCATTAGTAGACACTGGAAAATGGAGACTGGAAGAGATCAGCAAAACTGTCTTCCTGAAATTTTGCAAAGGATCTGTAAATCACATGTTGGTGGCCTGTTTTGCAGGCTTAAATTCTATTTTTGCCCATATGACATGCTTATAAATGATCACTGTAGTCACATGTTTGCAAATGATCACTGTAGTCACATGTTTGTAAATGATCACTGTAGTCACATGCTTGAAATTATCACTGTAGTCACATGTTTGTAAAAGATCACTGTAGTCACATGTTTGTAAATGATCACTATATTCATTGACAGGGACTTTTTTTTCCATTGTGATTGTGTTAGCCGTTGCAGCGTTATATGAAAGACAGAGTGACAGATATTTGATTAAATGACACACAAAAGTGATGATAAGAACCAGAAGGCAGTTCTTCTATTGGCTCTACTTAAGCAGACAGTGCACTGTTTAAATGAAAGTTTGGAATGTGAAACGCTTAAGGCCTGGTCTCTAACCAGCTAAAGGCGCTACAGAAAAGTACCTTTTATAGTGATAATGTACCGTGCTGGACATAGCATAGAAACTGCTCTCACCTGAATCCTGAATGATATTCTGACATCTCTTGATAATGACAAAGTATCTGTTCTTCTTCTTGACCTGTTTGCTGCTTTCGACAGAACTGATAACAAAATCCTTCTTTTTCGTCTGAGCGCAAACTTTGGCAAATGTGACACTGCACTAAATTGGTTTAGATCGTACCTGTCAAACAGACAGCAGTTCGTCTTTATTAACGAGAAACGGTCTTCTAAAATATCATCAAACTTTGGCGTTCCCCAAGGGTCTGTGCTGGGTCCAGTCCTCTTCATAATGCACACAACGCCCCTGACTGAGATCATTAACAGCCATTCTGTTCATCATGAAATGTTCGCCGTTGACACTCAGCTTGAACATTCTGACACGCTAGACAACTTTGACAATCTTGTCAAAAATCGTCAAGGCTGTGTCTCTGATATCAAACAGTGGATGTTGAAACTGAAATTAAATGATGATCAAACAGAAGCTATCCAGTTTACAAAACACTCACAAGCTCAAGACCCCCGTCTTCATCCTTCAATAGTCCTAGGCTCCACTGACATCTCATTTATGCCATTTGTTCGTGATCTTGGCTTCTATCTTGACTCTGATCTCACCCTGAACCACCACATAGCCAAAATCTGCCAAGCATCCTTTTTCGAACTCCGTCGCATTAGCTCTATCAGACCTTTCCTTACAGAACAGGCCACGAAGACATTGGCGTCTTCCTGCATTCTGTCAAGACCAGATGAGTGTAACGCTCTTCTCCTTGGTGTACCCGCAGCCTTAGTCCAGCCACTACAACGTGTTCAAAATTCAGCCGCTCGCCTTATCTTCAAGGTACCAAAACAGTACCATACTTCGGATCTCTCGAAGAAATTACACTGGCTCAAAATCGAGCACAGAATTCAGAATAAGTCGGCGTGTCTATATTATAAGGTTATCACAGGTGAAGCGCCTACCTATCTGTCTGATCGCTTCGCAATATATATTTCTACACGTCCCCTCCGTTCTTCCTCTGATGACCGAATTTTTCGAATTCCCTCATATAACCGAAAGCAGCACGGTTCTAGAGCATTCTCATTTTCTGCGGCAATACTCTGGAATTCACTACCTGTCCATCTACGTCATGTCCTTTCCTTCCCGACTATCAAGTCTGCACTTAAAAAGTATCTGTTAAAACGCCAGTTGCAGGATACCATCTGAAATATTACTAAATTACTACATGTCACTTGCACGCTTTGCTTGTATACAAATGAGTTGTTCACCGTGTCATATTGTGTATTTTGTTTGCAACATTGTTCCAGTGTGTTTGTGCGTGTGTGTGTGTGTGTGTGTGTGTGTGTGTGTGTGCGTGCGTGCGTGCGTGCGTGCGTGCGTGCGTGCGTGCGTGCGTGCGTGCGTGCGTGTGCGTGCGTGTGTGCGTGTGTGTGTGTGTGTGTGTGGGCGCGCGCTCAAGAGTGTGCTGTGTGCGTGTGTGCGTACGTGTATGTGTATGTTTATGACTCGTGAACGCAGAAGTGTGTGTGTGTGTGTGTGTGTGTGTGTGTGTGTGTGTGTGTGTGTGTGTGTGTGTGTTAGTTCTTCAATTTAACGTCTGTTCACTTTAAGTGATATTAGACAAAATAATGCAGAAATGAGTGGAAGAGAGAAATGGAAATAGTGTATGGAACATGCTATTATAGGCCTACGTGTGTGTGTGTGTGTGTGTGTGTGTGTGTGTGTGTGTGTGGTGCGTGTGCGTGTGCGACTTTGACAACTGAAAATGAAAAATATGTTCTAAATGTGACAATTTAGACAGATTACAAAGCATTAAAAAAAAAAACCTGAAAATATTTACACAAACGAGCCAACTGGGCTTAACATCAAACGAATTTACAAATGTAAAAAAAGGCATGAAGATTCTGGAAAATGCACAGGGAATCTTTTTGTCGGAAATTGGAGAGAGATGAGTTAAAATAGGAACATTTACAAAGAAAATGCAGAGTATTGAAACTGTCGACTGCTCCACAAGCGCATTGTAAATTTGTGTGAAATTTTGCACGAGAGCGTTAACATTAAGCCTGTAAAAGAGAGATTCCAGTTTCCGAAATTTGTGTACATGCACATACGTCTTTGTATACAGTTTACGAATTTGAATGGACGCGTTAGATGGACGAGTAAAGTTTTGAATTCTTGAACAGCAACTCAGTGGAGAATCTTGTGCATGTATTTTAAAGAGTACTGAATCTTTGTACAGGTTATGAAAAGACTCAAAAGAGTCTCTTTTTAAGAGTCCATAGGCTTCGTGAAGGCTCAAAGGTATTTTGATATGGACAGCATTTTCAGAGTTTTTGGATCCCATACGGGCAGTTCTGTCTGCCCATTCATTTCCTACAATCCCACAGTGTGACGGAATCCAGCAAAAGTCCACTATTATCCCTCTAGATGTAAGGAAATGGATCAGAATTTTTAGTTCGGTGATAATCTCGGCGCGATTGGTGGCAGCAATAGATTCCATTGCTTGAAGAACAGATTTGGAATCAACACAAAAAAGTATTCTGGAAAAATCACGTGGAATGTCAGTAATATAATGCAGAGCCATTCGAATTGCTATCAATTCAGCCGTAAAAACAAGAAAACCCCTTTCCAAGATGAAAAGATTTCTCTGCTTTCAAAGCAGGAATAACAAATCCGGAACCAGCATTGCCATTTAATAGGGATCCGTCTGTATAAACTTTTAAGTGATTAGGATAACTGTCGTCAATATGTGACTTGGCCATAGCACCTAAGACGTTATTATTAACATTCTTTTGCAAATCAGTGTATTTATAATCAAAACTTGCCGGGATAAGTTCCCAATTAGGAATGGGACTCACGGGATAACGTGGGGCTATGGTTTTGTGATCAATTTTGGCATATTTCAACAGGTTTGAGGAGTACGTAAGGATGGTTTTATTTGATCGTATTGTTTTTGCGCGCTTTGGAAAAATCAAAATCAGATCGCATATCAAGTTCATCCACATTTGAATTATGAACAGTAGAACATCTTAGAATGTATTTAGCACAAGCTAATTTTCGATAAGCATCCAGGGGCAAAACGCCAGCTTCATGATATGTCCCTATAATGGAAGCGTAAAGGGGAACTCCCAGGGCTATTCTGTATGCCTTGCAATCTGTGCTTTGTAGCTTTTTAGAAGATACTTAGGAGCTGAAAAATATACTTCCTGTGCATATGAAATCCTTGTCCTGACCAGAGAATTTGATAAATGAATTAAAGTGCACGTATCTTGTCCCCAACTCTGGTAACTCACAACTTTAAGAAGCTTAAGAGCTTTCCTTGTTTGAGTTATGATATACTCAATATGTGTGTTCCATGATAATTTTGAAGTAAGATGTACACCTAAAAACTTTATGCATGATGTGTAGGTAAGCACTGTGTCATCCATCTTAAAAGTATGGAGATCATGAGAATTTCCACCAGCATCAAAAAGCATCATATGAGATTTCTTAGGAGACAGACATAACCCATTCTCAAACATAAATTTGGCGATACTGTCTAAGTCTCTTTGATATAATTTTTTCATGTATGTAATTGACCTTAAAGGTGTGTTCTTTTTTAAAGTAACATTCATCCATAAAGATATGTCATCAGCATATTGAACTAAACTGGAATTTTTAGAAATACTTTTTGTGAGATCGTGCGTTAGGATATTAAAAAGCAAGGGGGCAATTACAGAACCCTGAGGGATGCCCATCTCCACAAATCTCTTGCTAGAATATGTATTTCCTATTTTGGTTTGAATTGTTCTGTTAGCAAGAAATTCTTTGAAGTAGTCATAAATGTGACCAGAGAGACCTATCATTTTAAGTTTATATAAAAGTCGCTCATGCAGACTTGATCATACGCCTTTTTGACATCAAAAAAAGTTGCAAGTACATTTTTTCTCCGGGCAAATTGACGTTTTATCTGAGTTGTAAGTTTTACAAGGTGATCAACAGTCGATCGGCCTTTTCTAAACCCAGCCTGAGCAGTAGGAATATGTCCGTTTTTTCACAATGATAAGTAAGTCTATTTAATACATTTTTTTCCATTAGTTTACCAGTATGAGAGGTGAGAGCGATAGGACGATAACTATTAATATCAGAGTTAGGTTTGCCCTGCTTGAGAATGGGCACAATGACAGAATCTTTCCAGACAGACGGAGTCTTCCCATCTATCCAACATTTTTTCATAATGGTATACAGAATGTTGTAAAATTGATTGGAAGGTTCCTTAACATTTCGTTTGAGACTGCGTCTAAACCAACTGATGTTTTCTTTGTTGGCAATGACGATATAGCATTTCTTAATTCTTCTAATGTTATTTCTGCATTTAAATAATGTTCATTGTTTTCTTCTGGGTCAGAATAGATATGATTATTTGATTGGTCTTCCCTCAAAGTACTACACTTGTCTGAGAGACTAATTTTGGAGCTATTTTTGGCAAAAAAATCAGCAAACAGTTCAGCTTTTTGAGCTAATGTTGGGAATTGTTCATACGCTAATGTGATTGGATAAGCGGGTAAATGTATTCCATGTTTCATTTCGTGTATCTTTGTCCATACCTTTTTAAAATCTTTGTTATCATTAACTTCGTTTACACAAAATGATGACCAGTAATCGCTTTTGGCTTTCTCTATAATCCTAGTGCTTTCATTTTTTGCCCATTTCATGGGGAGTAAGTCATCTACTTTTTTGTCTTTTGCGTGTATTTTGAACTTAGATTTCTTTTATTAACAGCATCTTTGCAGGATTCCGTCCACCAGACCTTGCCAGCATGTTTAGAGGATTTTGTCTGACTAAATTTTGGCATTGCCTCGGTTGCAGCTTTCAAGACCGATTCAGAAAAGTTACAATACATTTTATCAATATCTGGGTTCTCCAGCATACTAACATTAAATGACATTAAAATGGACTTGAATTTATCCCAGTCAGCTCGTTTATAATTAAATTTTTGGATTTTATCCCTTGTATCATCATGCAAAATTGTAAATCCTCTTAAGGAAATGATAATTGGGAGGTGATCGCTACCTAAAGTGTTATTATGAACTTGCCAAGTACAGCTAGTCGCTAGTGATGGCGAAATCAAAGACAGGTCAATAGCAGATCGTTTGTGGCTAGGAACATTCAGGCAATCTAGTTATGGTTCCATCATTTAGAAGAAAGAGTGCCGAGTCCGAAATATTCTCCACTAGACGATTGGAGCTAACCTTAGGGCAGCCACTATCCCAAAATGGGGCATGTTCATTAAAGTCACCGGCTACTAGCCACTTTTCATTTTGGGTACCCAGGGTACGTAGCCAGTCACTGTTACAATCATTAACACCTTTAGGGAGGTAAACAGAAAGAATATTTAAGATTAATGAGTTATCAAATTTGACACAAGCTGCACAAGAGTGGCTATTTGGCGCAGTCGATGGTACTGGCGTTGAAATTGGATGGTAAGATAGCTTTTCATGTATATAGATGGCACAGTTCACTTTTCCTGTTTCGTCAGAGATGATACACTGGAGGGTAGAAGTAATGAGCGAGACGTGGTAAGTTCATCTTGGACACATTTAGTGACTGAAGAATAAGCACTGTATAGGAGTTATTCTCTATGTGTTCTTGAAAGTTCGCGATATTGGTTGACACTGATCGACAGTTCCATTGTAAGATGTCTATTTTTGATTTGTTGGTCATTGATACAGATGATATTCAAAAGCTAAAAAAAAATAAACAAAAATAATTTTAAAAAAAAAATATATATATATATATAGGGAAAAAAATAAAAACAAGAAGTCTCGATGACTACAAGTTAAACTTTGAAACAAACTACAAACACAACAATGGTGAGAAATGAAAACACGAGATCTAATTAAACTACAGTTGTATAGTGGTTTCAGTAATGGCGAATTGGAGAGATACTATCAATCAGCTGGTAGAAGACGATCACGGGAACCAATCGAAACAGATGTCAGGTCTTCTCGGTGGGAAAGGCGGCATGGGCAGAAAGTGGTCCATGTGATAGTACAAAGGTCTCAGTCTGCTGTCCTGATGGCATTCTCTTGGGATGTTCTGATGATGCCGCCTTTGTTTCGTCCAGAACAGGTAATGCAGATGGCGGCCAAGGTTACCGGCAAAAACGCTCGAGCCTCTTGTGGAGGGATGAATGTTGTCCCGCATGTATTGTCTCTTGCTGTTGATGTTTTCGTGTGTGTGTGTGTGTGTGTGTGTATGTGTGTGTGTGTGTGTGTGTGTGTGTGTGTGTGTGTGTGTGTGTGTGTGTGTGTGTGTGTGTGTTGTACTTATATTTTTTTAGATGCTGAATTAACTCGTAAACCGCCCTGTACCCTACGTTGTTATGATGGGCGCTATAGAAATTGTCCTCATTATTTTCGTAATAATTGTATATACCCTGTTCAAAGCCTTTTTCAAATTTGACCGGTTTTAGCTGCTACAAGATATTACATAACTAACAATAAATACATACACAATAATCGATGCCACTGTCAAACCCGATCCATGACACAGATGTTTAAACTTCTCACAAAACATTCTCGTTTATATCCATGGAGCAAGTGCCGATAACATGCTGCCTTAGTCGTTTCTGTTGCATTTGAACCCACCCCGTCCCCCTTCCCCTTTTAAAGCTAAAATGTTTATCATCAGTTGGAATATGAATTAAAACCCATCGTATCATTGGTATTTCATGGTCATTACTCATTCATGACAGTCACAGAATGCATTATTCATCATCCCTGGACATTTCATTTAGCATATTCCCAATAGACACAACACAACTGGAAAAAACAGTCCCTGCCAGACCAAAGAATTATGCACCATGATGCTTCACTCTACAGGCAATCAAAGTCGTGTCTTTTCACAGTATTGATCTGGAGAACAATTTTTAAAAAAAATAATAAAAAAGAAAAGAAAAGAAACGACGGGACATGGACAGAAAGAGAGCCAGTGGATCAAAGAAGGAGAAAGTGATGAACCAAAAAGGTGGAGAGAAAGGGATCAACTCAGACAAACAGAGAACATCAATTTTAAGACTAATCACCATCTTCCCAATGGTTCAGACGACAGTGGCTTGTGAAAACAACACAGACAAAACATCAATCTAACGCCAAACCTTGGAACACACTAGCAGAAAACCAATCTAACTCTCTCTGGACATGCAGAGCCACGGGGGAATGGTCCTGAAAAACGAAGTTTACGGTCTGTCTTTCTTGGATCATTTCTAACATTCTGATACTGGCCTTACTGCACTGCCCATTTTCTGCTATAGGAACAACAATCATTTCTAACGTTCTGATGCTGGCCTTACTGCACTGCCCATTTTCTGCTATAGGAACAACAATCATTTCTAACATTCTGATACTGGCCTTACTGCACTGCCCATTTTCTGCTATAGGAACAACAATCAATCAGAATAGTCGGCTTTCCATTTATAAGAAACAGAACAGCGACACAGGTGTACTGAATGTCGTCATTGAACTATGAAACAACACTACAAGAAATAAGACTTTCAAGTGTTCACACACACACACACACACACACACACACACACACACACACACACACACACACACACACACACACACACACACACACACACACACACACACACACACACACACACACACACGCGCGCGCGCACAAGTAAGCATGCATGCTCTCTCACTCTCTCGCTCTCTCCCCTCCCCCCCCCCCCTCTCTCTCTCTCTCTCTCTCTCTCTCTCTCTCTCTCTCTCTCTCTCTCTCTCTCTCTTTCAAAGTACGCAATCAATCACTTCACATTTGATGTCTTTGTGAACGTTTGCGCACATGAATCACCGAGCAAAATAGTGATGTAAGTTCTGTTTTGTTCATTTGATTTATCGGGTGACAAATTGTGTCACGTTTCTTTTCACGCCAAAAGCTGCACAGAAAATAAAACTTGATATAGGAATGGTGTATAAAGACAGAATGTGACAGTATGAGAGATAGTGTAGAGTTAAGGGCGGATGGTGGGTAGGTGAGGGAGGGGTACATGCTACAAAAGAAGATGGGCTATAATGCAGAAACTACAGCAGCGAGAAATGAAACGGATCTTTTGCGCTCGACTTGCAGAGGTTGGATTGTGCTAGAAATCATCGATAACATTTCAGCATTTAAATGATTTACTAGGCAATTGCAGAGAAAGTCCTCAACAGATTGAGATAGACTGCAGCTCTACTGAGAACGACTCGAAACAAACATGACCACTCCAAACAAAGCGCTAGGCATTGGTTGTCTTGTGTGCTATACGATTTAAACAAGTGAATTTTCCACACAATGTCTTCTTTGGACCTCTAAAGTAACACACATCAAATGCTAGAAAAGTACTCTCCAAACAGCTGTCTGGAGCAGAATGGTGATGAAGGAAAACAGAAGGGGAGAAGTGATAAACGTGCAGCAACAACGAACTGGTGCAAGGACTGAAAAGAAAGAGAGACAGGGAGGAAGGAAGGACGGGGAAGAGGAATGGTTGGAAGGGGGACAACGGAAGGAGGAGGGGACAGGGAAGTTAGGGACGTGCAGGTTGTGGGGACTCAGCCGTAAATTTCTTGACCCACAATAATGTACGGCATAGTGCCAGTGTGCGACAGCAATATGGATGTGATTAAACCATGCACAGAGAGAATTGAAATAACTGCAGTTAAACCCGGTCTGGATATGCTTTAATCTATCCACATTAAGTTCACATACGAACCCTCTGCCACCCATTAGTGTGATCCAAGATATCACAGTTCAGTTCTTGTGCCCCACCCCTCCTTCCCTTTTCACCTATCTCTACACCTCCAAACCTTCTATGCCCCCACCCCTCTTTCTCTCTTCACCTATCTCTACACCTCCAAACCTTCTATGCCCCCACCCCTCTTTCTCTCTTCACCTATCTCTACACATCCAAACCTTCTATGCCCCCACCCCTCTTTCTCTCTTCACCTATCTCTACACCTCCAAATCTTCTTTGTCCTTCACACCTTCTTCCCTCTTCATCTGCCCCTTCACTCCAAACCTTCTTTGTCCTTCACACCCCGGTCATCTCCTTTCCTCCTTGCACCCATCCTTTGTCTCTTTCATTTCATTTTTGCTGTCTTTCCTCCTTCCATCCATCCTCTGTCTCTTTCATGTCATTTCTTGCTGTCTTTCCTCCTTCCATCCATCCTCTGTCTCTTTCATTTCATTTCTTGCTGTCTTTCCTCCTTCCATCCATCCTTTCTCTCTTTCATTTCATTTCTTGCTGTCTTTCCTCCTTCCTTCCATCCTTTCTCTCTTTCATTTCATTTCTTGCTGTCTTTCCTCCTTCCATCCATCCTTTCTCTCTTTCATTTCATTTCTTGCTGTCTTTCCTCCTTCCATCCATCCTTTCTCTCTTTCATTTCATTTCTTGCTGTCTTTCCTCCTTCCATCCATCCTCTGTCTCTTTCATTTCATTTCTTGCTGTCTTTCCTCCTTCCATCCATCCTTTCTCTCTTTCATTTCATTTCTTGCTGTCTTTCCTCCTTCCATCCATCCTTTCTCTCTTTCATTTCATTTCTTGCTGTCTTTCCTCCTTCCATCCATCCTCTGTCTCTTTCATTTCAGTTCCTGCTCTCGTTCTTTGCCCGTGAATGCTTTCTGTTCTCATTTTGCTTCAGAATTGTTGATGATGTTGGAAGACCACATATTATGTAAACACTACTGTTCCCAATATCAGTCCTTCATTGTGTCAATTACGACTATTTACCTCCCATTATGTAAACACTACTGTTCCGAATATCAGTGCTTCATTGTGTCAGTCACGACTATTTACCTCACATTATGTAAACACTACTGTTCCGAATATCAGTCCTTCATTGTGTCAGTCACGACTATTTACCTCACATTATGTAAACACCTTCATTGTGTCAGTCACGACTATTTACCTCGCACTGGAATGGCAAAGAGTCAACTGAAAACATATTTCCAACATATTGGATCATTTGTTTTGTTAACTGTTTCTTCTTTCTTTCTATCTTTCTTTTTTTTTTCTTCATCATCTTCTGCGTGTGTGTGTTGGTGGAAGAGAAATAGCTATGCAAACCCCATATGACCTAAAACTCGAAAAGCTATGAGCAAAACGCCAGTTTTCGTACATAATAAATGTATCTTTATTATACAACCGCTTTCACGCTAAGCAGGTTATGAACTGAACGTAAACATCGCTAACGATGTGATATTTCAATGAAATCAAGTATTATTCATAGCCCATCGGACTTCTAACGGGTACATAAGAGGGGTCATGTGATTAAAGTCAATTCTACATGTTTTTGTTTATGAAGAACATTGATTGCAATAAGCGAGTTTCTTTCCAATGTACTGAAACTTGTTAAAACCTGGATAAAGTTTTCTACACGATCAAAGTATTGTTGTTGTTGTTGTTTTTGTTTCTTATTAACCTCATTTAAAAACTAAAAATCACATCTGATGAAACGTCTCCAACGTGTCGTGATGGACACTGCTCTGATGTAAGTGGCACCACTCTTTCAGCGTGTTTCACAATAGTGGTTCGTTGCATGCTATGTACCATGGACCTCCCTCGCCCATCAGCCATTCTTGGTTACGAACACCAGCTTAACATGGTGTGATTTATTTCAGAGATTTTTGTTTCAGGTTTAGAAATATATGGAACGTTTTCCTGTTCGTTCGTTTGTTCCTGCCCTCTTAATGAAAAAGAGTTACCTGTGGGTAGTCAGCATACGATTCTTTCTGTCTTACTTAGACATACCAACTGCAGCGAATTATTCTGTTTAGGTTTAGACGTATCTTGAAAATTTACGGTCCGTTTGTGTGTTCCAATCCTGTTCACATACATCTCTGTCACACACATCAATTTCATTTCAAATCTGTGAAGGGGAGCTGTGCTACAAATAGTTGAAAGAAAGAAAGTTACCGAAATATCAAGTGCATCATTAAGCGTGATTCGGCTTCAACATTTCAGGTTGAAACAGATCCTGTCTGAGAGATGTTAAAGTCGCTCACGCCAGTGCAGCACTTCTCTAGGACATACCAGTTCATTTAAACAACTTAATTAACGCTTTTCTACCGTATGTGATTTTAGATAATAGACACAATAAAACCAAACACGCTTACTTTTAAGTACGATTATACAAAACCATGATACAGAACTAAGATGGCGATATTGGCACCTCCATAATGATCTGACCACTTTCAGTTTGAACAATAGCTACAGTATAGATCACTCGTGGAGCATATGACATGTGGCATACATGTGAATGTCATCCTAAGTATCGTCTTTTGCAAGTGGGTAATATGTTTGACTTTTCACGAAACAAAGTCCTTCTCAAACAACAATTTCAATACTTGAAATATCCTGGAGGAGTAAATTGTAAATGACGACTTCTGGCACTTTCTGCATGTGCTCCACCTTCCTTTTTACCTCAGATGCCAGCAGATCATGGAATTTTTCTTCTTTTTTTCTTTTTTTTTTCTTTCTTTCTTTCTTCTTCATCTTCTGTTCTTTTTTCACTAAGAGCATCATGCACCTCTCCTTGACATTTTCCCCTTTCTTTCTACATCATTTTTCTTTCTATTTTTCTTCCCTCCTTCTTTTCCATCTATCTTCTGGATAAATTATACATAATAACAATTTCTACATATAAAAAAAAACCACTCTGGGTTTTTTGTTTGTTTTTCCTTTTTTTCTTTTTCAGTGTATATGGTACTTACCGGTACCTTAAAGTGTCGGGTTTTTGTTTAAGTAGTGATAGTGAAGTTTTCAATCGTTGGTTTTTCTTAATAACCCAGTGACTATGGTTTTGTTAATTCCCTTTAGATGCATTTTTTCTGGGTTTCTGTTCAAAGAGTAGTTGACTGCATGGTACTTGTGTTATTCCTTTCATCCAGAACGGGCTGTAAGCTGTCACAAAGCATTTCCGTGGGTTCATGGACAGACTTTAGGTGATTGTTTAAGCGTAATAAGGCGTGCATACTAAGTGCATGGCTGTTGATGGTGTGTGTATGTGTGTGTATGTGTGTGTGTGTGTGTGTGTGTGTGTGTGTGTGTGTGTGTGTGTGTGTGTGTGTGTGTGTGTGTGTGTGTGTGTGTGTGGTACTTACATACATGCACCTCTATGAGATTTTGTATATGCTTATAACACTCTCCTCTCGTATGTGTGTGTGTGTGTGTGTGTGTGTGTGTGTGTGTGTGTGTGTGTTGTGTGTGTGTGTTGTGTGTGGTGTGTGTGTTGAGAGAGAGTCCCTTCACTGCCTGTTTTGCAAGACAGGCACCTACTCCTTTCAACTTTAAACCACAAAGTAATGAAATCCAACGGATGTTTACTCTGATACCGCAGATACAATGCTCTGTTTTAAGTGTTTTATATCAGAAGAAATCATGTTTAATTTTGCAGTCCGATGCTGTAAAAACTGCAGAATGGATCAGACACAAGAATGAATATAAAGAAGGACATGAAAGTATTGAATGTGAGCGTCAACTCCATAAATATAGCATGCGATTTGTTGTATGTCTTCATTTTTTCCAGGATAAATTTTTTCCGCGTATTTAGTGGACTGTGACAAATTCAGATTTTCTACAGTGGTGTGTATCACCGATCCTCAGGACAGATTTTAAGATGGCTACAGTTCTCGTAAACTGCCTGAAGCATACTAATGATTTCGTTTGTATGTAAATGAGTACATTCGTAGTCAACATTTTATTCATTCATTTTCATGAGGTATTTTAGGTAGTAGTAAGGGTTCAGTTTTGCCACGAAATATTAACCATGATTTCTCATTGGCTGTATATATGATATGTTCCTTTCTCTCTTTGGAAAATCCCCATTTAAATCCGGATCTTTAGTGATAGACTTGGTCCACACTTTATTACATTGCTCTTCTTTGCTTGCACGGGGTTTCCATGTTTGCCGCCTTGTAACACGTGTTCGTACTTGGATGTGCTGGAACACCTGTACCTATTGCACCTGCCTTGCTGACTACGCTCTATAAAGCATTTAATTGAAATCGAAGAATATACATTTCTTGTTCGGGTTTAAACTTTGATTAACTAATGTCACGACAAATATAAAGATATATCAGCATATTGTTAATAATTTGAAGAGCAATGAACCTTATTCTTTATCTGTTTCATTAATTGTACAGATCGTGAAGGTGTTAAAACACCTGTACAATTCAAAAAGGGATGAGTGAATAATAGAATTAGAAATCAGGGATTGCCATGCACCAAACGAAAGGATAAACAAACACTGTACCTTTTGATCTCCTTTGTCTCCTTCTGGCAAGTCAACATTCAAGACAATGAAAACGAAGGACAAACAGTCATCCATCTCCTCAGTCTGTGCTAAAAATGGATATGAAGTGGCACGATTGCTGGAAGGGGAGATAATGCAGATTAAGTTAATGATGATGATAATGATAATAATAATAATATTATATAAATTATTATCATTATTATATTATATTAATTATTATTATCGTAATAGTAATAGCAATAGTACTGTTACTACTACTACTACTACTACTACTTTTGCTGCTGCTACTAATGCTACTACCACCACCACCACCACTACTACTACTACTACTTCTACTACTACTACTGCTACTACTGCTGCTGTACTACTGCTGCTGCTGCTGCTACTACTACTACTACTACTACTACTACTACTACTACTACTACTACTACTACACTACTAAACAGACAGCTTAAAACAACATGATCACAAAATCAGCCTGGATGTGCACACAACACTACAACACTACAGTAAATTACATAATTTACATACTAGTCTTAGGAGCAGAAACTCTCCACAATATCTATTGATAATAAGGCAAAATTGCAGTCAATAGTTAGGTACACAACATACAATGCATGGATCGATGCAAAATGTGTGTGATGCAGCAGGCCACAGAGCCTGAGGGGAACTTTTCAGTCTAAAGAAAAGAAACACACAATTAAACACAGATAACAATTTTGTGATGTATACTTTTAATCCTCCGCTGTCACCTTTTTTTTCAGAGTCAATCTCTCTCAATCCCAAGGCTTTCGTACAGTTACGATGGGATGAATGGCTCTTAGGTTATACAGTGTCACAGTGTGTGCAGTCTGACCCTTGGGTGACACCAGGCTGACGGAATTCGCCTGTGTCGGCATTCCCCACATGTATGGACATCCGTTGCCCTTCCCGGATATGAGGCTCTCTCAGGCAACCCTTATGATTCCCCAACACTATGAAGTCTTTTAATAGAATTTCAAACGAAAAACAAGATATAATAATAATTTTTTAAAATTAAAAGCTTTGTCTTGCTTGCATATTGAGGATCATGGGTTCATCAAATGCTACTGTTCAGACTAAGGACTGGCATAACAGACTGAATGACTCATGTACAAAAAGTACAAGACTGGTGAGTCTGCAATGTGTCCATGCAGAGAGGCCGAAAAGACACTGACACATACATTCAGGACTGTCATCTCCATGCTACTGCCAGGCAGGACACATGGCCAGAGCCAGTGATTCTGAGGGGCCAGCTCAAACAGAGAATTGGCGAACTTATGGGGGAAAGACAACTTCGTGTGGGCACTGGCAACACCATCTGAGAGTTTGAACAGAAGACTGGATCAAGTTTTGGGATGTAAAACTGAATCTCTTAAAAGTCAGTGTAAGCAAACTGGTGGGAGAAGAAAACAGGCAGGTAGAGTAAAGCAAAAGCTGAAGGACTACTTATATTGCTTTGTTTCAACAGCTTCTTTTTGTTCCCCTGAGCTCGTGTCATCATCACATTTCCGCCCAATCAACGTCCCTTTTGGGCCCGTTTTTTTGGCCGGAAATGTCGCTCTTCAATTTTTACATACATAAAAAAAGTCAAGTCTGGAGGAAGACACGTTTCTTTTAAACACAGAACATCACACTGCGTACTGTAGTTGAGAAAAGCCAGATCTGTCAGTTTAGTGGCAAGACCTTCAATAGTCCAAGAGGCGAAAGAAAGAACCGACTTAAGTACAGAAGACTCACACTTGTCATGAAAACCAGAGCTTGCGATCTCAAGGCTTCATTTTCATGTTTGTCTGTAAACTTATTTGAGAGTCTGAGCAGACTGACGTCAGGCTTGACCTAAACAGTATTCCCTCTGCTACTTTGGTCGCGCTGTTGTGTAGCTGCTGACTTTTCGGCTGGATCGGCTGGATTTCCATTTCCTGGCGCTGGCCTGGCCCAGGCAGTTTCTCAGTCAGATCTGTGGTCAAATTGAAGATGAAGGTGCCATTGTTTGTCACCAGTTTATAAAAGCGGTGCCTTAGGTTTCTGTCGTTGGCTCCCATGCTGTTCATCAGCAGGCAAGGTTTCCTGCCTATTGCCTAAATTCTTTGTGTTTCCTGCCTATTGTCTGGATTCTTGTGGAAGGTTATCTCTAACTGAAATGTTGTTTTCTCCTTCCACCTAGATTTTTTGCTGCAGCTAGGACTTTTTCCTTTTCCTTGTAAGGCATTATACTGACGCCCATTGTTTTCCAAGCTTTACAAGTGCATTCAATTGAGCCCCTGCCCCAAGTTTCATGTCATTTTTGAATGTGCGTTTGTCATGTGACGTAGCCTCACATGGCGACATGTGACGTTCCTTTGCGCACAGCCCTTATTTGATATAAAGCATTTCCCTAGGTATGGAAAAGGAAAGGTAAAAGAAAGCACAATTTACGTGGCCTGACCAGTGTGATGGGTGTCGCTGGTGGCTATAGACGTAGGGTGATTATTGGTTAAAATCGCTCAGGAAAATGGACGGACGTTGTCCATTGGTCAAGTAACCAAGGGCTCGTAATGCGTAGAGTTAGATGAGTGCTCAGGAAGAGCGCAGGAAGGAAAAATAAGTATAGGAAGGAGATGGCTTGGGGACACTGACCAGACAGGTTGTTTGGAACTGCAGAACGAGATTCACCTGTAATCTACCAATACCAGGTGAGGTCTAGGCAGATGTGGAGAGAAAAGAGAGAGAGAGTTAAGAAAAGGGAAAAAAAGCGAAAAGAATTTATCATTATTCAGATTTTGAAATAGTTACTTGCAGGGACTTCATTCGTGTTTCAGCCCTTCCCGGTGCTGTGGCACCACCAGTAATGGGATAGGCACTGTGGGCAGTTGCGTAAAAAGTATTTGGGTTCCAGTGCTGTGGCAGCACCTAATTGTCTCCAGAGTTGGAGAAGCTAGTTGAAGGGACAACGACTGCAGCAGCCGTGAGAGAACTTTGAAAGCGTTTGCCATGTTGACCCACTATGATTTTTGATTGTCCCCCTGGGTCGGAACTCAGATATTGTTCCTGTATTTTAAGCCATCTTTAATTCTTCTTTGGAAAGTGTATAAATTGTTTCTCCATTGAGGAGGAGAAACCTGTAAAAGATATTCTTGTGAATTACTATGTATAATGAGATGAAATTTGGTCCCAGCTAGTGGATCTGTGGAATGTTTGTACCTCCACTGGAGTGGAGGAACGGAAAGATAAATATTGGAAAACAAACCTGTCGTGTACGCTGGAAAAGTTGATTATCGTTTAGTAAATTATTCCCTGGAGAGGAGGGGGAGAAGAAGAGTTATCATAATGCGCCCTTCTGGTTGTTTGGAGACTGTGTGTGCACGAAGTGAATGCTACGCCGAGTGCGTGCATGCAGATGTGCTCAGTGTGACAGTGGTGACCCTGACGTAGGACAAGGTGGGTTTTTGTTGTTGTTTTTTTATACCCCCTCCAAGGGAAAAAAATTGATATTTCAATTTGGGAATAGAAAAGTTTTGTATAAATTGATTGTTGTGATTACTGTTTACAGTTTTTTATTTTTCATTTGCTTTTGTATGTGTTTTTCGGGTGTTTGAGGTTTCTTTTGGTTTTCTACTCTGTTAAAGTTTTTTTTTGGTAGGATTTCTTTTTGACTCTCCCCCCCCCCCCCCCCCCCCTCAGGGCTGATAGCCTCAACCTCCTCTTGCTCGTGCCTGGCAGCAAGGGGGCAGGGCGCTGAGGAGTCGCTGTCCTTCCCCTAGAGTATTAGGATTTGTTTTGTCCCCTTCCCCAGCAGGGGGCATGGCGCTGGGAGTCGATAGTCCCCTCCCTCTCTCATTAATATCTATTTCTTTGCTTTCCCATCGTTTCATTTGGATTTTTCCCCTTACCCCTCTGAGTGTGGGATCGACTTCACCTCCATCACTCAACTAGTGTAGGTGGTGGAGTTGATTACCACTCAGTCCAAATAAACATCTTTTTCTTGATTATCTTTGTTTTTGTTTGTTTGTTTGTTTGTTTGTTTGTTGCATTGTATTGTTAGTATATTGTGTGTATTTGTTATTTGAATACTTCCCCATCTCCAGCTTTACGGGAGACAGTTGCCATTAGGGTGCTGTCTGAGGGCTTCTCTCGCTTTTTCTGATTTCTCCTATCTATACCGGACCTGTCTACTCTTTCATTTCCTTTTCACCCCCTTTGCAAAAATTCTTCAAACCTTCTCTTCAATTGGCGCCTGTCTAGATTTTTTCATCATTGTCATCTTTTAGGTAGGATTTCCGTTAGTGTACGTTTTCTCCCCCTCTTTTTAATTGATCGTTGATTCATTTGTTTTGTAAATTTACATTCACTTATTGTTTAAGGCAATTCATTTGTTTTGTGAACTCATCTATTTTGTTTTACCAAGAAACTAAGTAAGAAAGTAACAACTACAATAAGAACAGTTAAGAACATAAACATTATAAAGAGTTTATTTCCGGGAAAAAACTTTATATTTAGTCTGTTTTCTTTTCATTGGAAAAAAAGAGCTATTAGTATTGGATTTTTTAGCTGACTTTTTCCCTTTAGGAAAGAATATTGGTAACAATCTCTTTTGGAAAGATCACATTGTCAATTCTTATGAGTGGTTTTCTTTTGTAAGCCTTATTACATTCCTGTTTATACCGGCATTTAAATTCTTTATTTGTACATAAAGTAACAAAGTTTTGTTGTTGCCTTTTGGTTGTTTTTGTTTGTTTGTTTGTTGTTGTTTTTTTTTCTTCTTTTTTTTTTTTTTTTTTTTTTTTTTTTGGGGGGGGGGGTTTGGAAATGTGTATACCATCACATATCACCTTATTTTAGTCATATTTAGTCATTGTTTCTTGTTTGTTTGTGGTAACTAATTCATGATGGAAAATGTTGATAAATATGTGTGACAGGCCAAGCGTTTAGGCTTTGAAGGTGATAAATTAGCAAACTATGTCCAACAATGTATGGACAAGGCAGACAGAGAGAGAGAGAGAGAGAGAGAGAGAGAAGAAGAGGAGAAGAGAGAGAGAGAGAGAGAGGAGAGAGAGAGAGAGAGAGAGAGAGAGAGAGAGAGAGAGAGAGAGAGAGAGAGAGAGAGAGAGAGAGAGAGAGAGGAAACAGAAACAGAAACAACTAGAAGAAAAAGATAAAAAGTGAGAAGAAAAAGATAAAGAACGACAAGAAAATATTTAAAAAATAAAAAAAAATAAAAAAATTAGAGTTTGAAGAAAAACAAATACAAGAAGAGATGGAACAAAAAAAATAAAATAGAGATAGAGGATAAGGAAAAGGAATGGCAATTTAAATTGAGACAACTTGAATTTGAGACTGACGTGGAAATTAAAAAAAAAAAATTACAGGCATTGAGAGAACCTCCACCACCTCCACAGGTCGGTTCCACGAGTACATTTCATCAGAAGTCAACATTTTATAAGCGAAGTTGCCACCCTTGAAGAAAAAACCGACGACATTGACGTTTTCTTTTTCGGCAAAAAGAACCCAAAAAAA
>CM031613.1:82114083-82125424 GCA_018398815.1 Conus ventricosus | reverse complement strand
AGGAATGAGGCAGACATGCAGGTCCTCAGGATTACGGAGTTATGTATTCTCCTGGTCCGGATTTTTGGATAACGGAATGTGAAGGCCACGGCTTTATAGAAGCGGAACTAGATTATTTTATCTCTCAGTGTGAGGAGAGATACATGTGTGAAGACTGGTTTTTTCTCTCAGTGTAAAGAGAGATATATGTGGGAAATTGATTTGTCTCCCGACGTGAGGAGAGATACATGTGTGCAGATTATTTGTCTCTCAGTGTGGAGAGAGATACAGAGGTAAAATCTGTTTACAAGTGGATGATGTGATTTAGTAAATTGTTTTCCCTGAAGGAGAGGGGGAGAAGAAAAACATTCGGTAGTGCGCCTTTTGGTTGTTTGGAAAGATTGCGTGTGCGTATGGAGTAAATGCTGTCATGAATGCGGGTATGCAAGAGTGACAGTGTGACATATATGCAAGGGAAAGATTTCCACAACACTCTTGTTTACCAACACACATATTGATATTTATATAAAGAGTGAGTTAAATACTCATTCACATCAAAATGAAAACCAGCAAAAAGCCTATGTCGCTCACTCTGGGAGCTTATTATCCATAGCATCAAAACTCTCCCTCTTCTCGCAAAGTCTAGCTAATCCATATTGAAATCATTAACATTTTTTCCAACATGAATTAATAACTAGTTAAGTCACAGAATAAACATTTTTTTTTCTTTCTGAAGACCACTTCCTTTACTACTCACTTCACCTATGTTTTCCGATAGCATTTCGTTTTGTTACCCTATCAAGTCATTGGATAACAGAACACACAAATACTTTTCTTTCTACACAAATCCTTCACAAGTGCGCTGAGGAAGTTTCAGTCGCTCCTAAACGGGAATACGGTTTCGGTTTGCTAATAAATAAACATTCAATGATAAATACCTGACTGCCACCAAAAATCAGCTGAGTCCCTCTTCGGCCGTCTGTGTTATTGCGTTGCCGGAATCACTGCAGACACTGCCTAACCGGTTCAACTCACCCGGCTTTTAACAGTGCGCCGATGAGTAGCAGTCAGCTGAATTTTCAAACCGGCTTCCGGACAACTACCTTCCGGTCGGTTCCGCGAGTACATTTCATCAGAAGTCAACATACATTCCGAAGTTGCCGCCGTTCGAAGAAAAAACCGACGACATCGACAGTTTTCTTTTTCGGTTCGAGAACCACGCTACACCTTGTGGTTGGCTGAAGGAAAAGTCGATATTGTTTATCGCGTCGCTGTTTAAGGGAAGCGCTTTGGCACTATACCACACACTCGCGGCAAAAGAAGGTTGACTTGGGACCAATTAAAAGAAGAACTGTTAAAGAAGTTTCAGTGTTCAGCTGACCGTTTTCGTGAGCGTTTCCGATCGGTTCGTCCTGACAGGGAGAATCATTTCTGTCTTTTTTTTAATAAGAATGAGTCACTGTTTAGACCGATGGATAGAGTTAACAAAGACGGATTAGACTTTCGAATCACTGAAAGACTTGCTTCTTCAAGAGCAACTTTTTCAGAGTGTCAGCAAGATTTGGCCGCTTTTCTTAAAGAAAGACAGTTCGATAACGTTGACGAAATGTGTCAGATGGCGGATCAGTACTGCATTGCTCATCCAGATAAAGGTGTTGACCACAAGGGGGATTCGTCCCTTTTTGAGTCTCACGCGGCATTTCAAATACATTCTGGACAAGGAAACTATAGAAGAGGAAATCGCGCTTCATTCCAAGGTCCTCACAGTTACACATCTTTTGGCAACAGACAACGACCTCTCCGGGGTCAAGGCCATGTCGGTTCTGGCGATTTTCGTCAGTACCAATGCTCACCACCGGAAAGACCTTTTCATTTCAGAGGGCATGGTGAACTACAATCGTGCAGACCTTTGGGTCCAGTTTGTGGACATGGTCGAGGTTCACAGATTGCCCAGTAACCATTTGTCTCCCAAACCAAAACCCATGCGTTGCCATTTTTTGTGAGTGCAAATTTCATTTAAAACGGGACTGTCCTTTCAAAGGAAGTGGAACCAAGACTGGATTTGTTTCCACTGATGTGAAGAAGGTCTTGTTTTGGCGCCAGATCAGTCCATTGATGGTCTTCTAGTAGTAGTAATTCTTTGGGAGATTGTGCCATTAATGGTTCACAAGGTTCTGTTTTGCAAGATACAAGTTGCAACACAGCTGTTGTAAAGAAATCTTGTGTTCTACCGGACCAATATCTTGACAGTGTTCAGAGATGCAGATCATTTGGTGGAAAAATTGAAACTTTTCCACTTGCAAAAATTTTCCATCGATACACCATACACCCGGTCGCTTACCGCCTGTTTTATTGAAAACCCAGTTGCGATTTGATTTTGGGAAAAATCTACCAGGTGTCGCAACAGTACATGTGGTGCCAGAGGATCTTTGTTCCTTGTCTCATCAGTACAAGATCAAAAGTTGTAGAGCAAGGAAAACCAAGAAAACCGCTAAAGGGTTGCAAAACTGGATGAACTAAAAGTTATGCCAGACATTTTGAAGACTATGCAGAGAAGCGACGAGACCTGAAGACTATACTTTTTACTGCAAAGCAGATGTCTCTGACATACCAACGGACAAGCCCACGTACACCCCTGGACTGACATCCCCTATAGGCATGTACCTGGGCAAGACAACAAACAGATTGTGGTTCCTAAACCACTGAGGAAACAGATTACATACGGCCCATGATGCGTTGTTCGCAGGTTATTGCGGCATCAAGTGAACGTTAAAAAGAGTTCGGATTCATTTTTTTTTGGCCACATATTGTCGCTCTTGTGACATTTGCCAAAAAAAAAAACAACTCAAAAAGGTCGCGTCCCCTGTGCACCGTTGGGACAAAATGCCCCTAATTTCGGTTTCCGTTTTGAAAGGGGGCCATTGACCTTGTCGGCCCTTTTCCCACCGTCTTCCTCAGGGAATTGTAATCCTCACTTTGGTGGATACAGCGACAAGATTTCCGAAGCAATTCCCCTGAAGAAAAATTTATACAGTATCTGTCGCTGAGGCACTACTCTCTATTTTTTTTCCAGAGTAGGGCATCCCGAGGGAAATTTTGTTTGGATTTGCGAGACACAGTTCATTTCATACCTCATGAAGGAAATATACAGACTGTTGTCGATCTCTTCTGTTTCAGCCACGCCATACCACCCCAGTCCTTATGGAATGGTTGGAAGATTCAACGGAACGTTTAAGTCCATGTGAGAAAAGTCACAAGGCAGGAACCCCAAGAATGGGATCGTTCCATACCTGCACTGCTACTTGCATACAAGGAACTGCCGAACGAAACTTTGGGGTTTCCACCATTTGAACTGCTCTTCAGACACTCACCACTGGTCCTTTGGATCTGTTAGTCACACAATGGACGAAAAAGACGATATACCTGACGACAAGAACGTTTACCAATACGTCCATGACCTGCATAACCAAATAAAAGACGTATGTAAACTTGCCCAACAGTCAGCTGACAGGAAAACTGACTTGTATAAGGACTTTGCTGACAGGAAAGCAAAGGCACGTTCATTCAGTGTAGGTGACAAGGCACTTGTCCTGCTGACAGATGAGCACAACAAACTTCGTGTCATGGTAATGGTGGAAAGGTCCTTTTGATGTCAATGGAAAACGTTCTGGAGTGAACTACAAAGTGAAAATGGCAAATGCTGAAAAGGTATTCCATGTAAACATGCTAAAAAAGTAAGTTGAGCGTACAAATGTTGCCATTAACGAGTCAATTGAATGGATATGTCCAGTGTCTGGAACAGATGTGGCTGTTACAGAAATCATTGGTTCTGATTTTGTACCTGATGTCATATACAGAGACAGAGCAAAGACTGTGCAAACAACGATTGTGGGATTGTTAACATCTACCAGTATAGATGATACTGTACCTCCGCCCACTCTTTCTGTCAAGGGAGAAATTTATCATGATGTTGTTTTGTGTGATGATTTATATTTGATTCAGAACGAACAGTTGGAAGGTATTTTGAAGGACTTTCAGGATGTCCTGACTGATACCCCAAGGACTGACAACAATTGAACTCCATACTATTCAATTGAGTACGGAAAACCCAGTCCGAGTCAAACCATACCCCCTCCCATTTGCGAAAAAAAAAAACAGGTTGTCGAGAGAGACATTCAAGTTATGCTCGGTTGAAAGTTATTGAACCGTCCTCGTCACCATACAGTACACCAGTTGTTCTGGTGGACAAACCTGATGGCTCGGTGCGGTTTTGCATCGATTACAGGAAGTTAAACAAAATCACTGTGTTTGATGCAGAACCTATCCCAGACATTGAGGAACTTCTTTGTCAACTGTCAGAAGGAAAGTATTTTGTCAAAATTGGCTTAACTAAAGGGTATTGGCAAATCCCGATGGCTGAAGCAGACAAGGAAAAAACAGCTTTTCAGACACCTTTTGGACTGTTTCAATGGACGAAAATGCCATTTGGATTGCAAAACGCCCCAGCTTCTTTTGCCAGAATGATGCGCGCACTAAAACTTCATGAGTGTTGAGCAGTAAGTTTTTTTGATGACATTTTGCTTGCTGCAAAGTCATGGACTGATCTTCTGGATAACGTGAGAGCAGTTTTTGTAAACTCCGGAATTTTGGTCTGACGGCTAGACCATCCAAAATTCGTGCTGGATTCCAGACTCTTGAGTTTTTGGGTCATGTCATTTCTGTTGGGAAAATGACACCAGAGGAAAAGAAAGTAGAAAAGATCTTGACCTTGGAGAGACCCACTACAAAGAAACAGGTGAGATCACTCATTGGATTGTTGTCCTATTACAGAAGATATGTACCGCACTTTGCGTCCTTGACAGCCCCTTTGAGTGACTTAACAAAAGGAACAAAAAAACGAAAGTATCGTCTGGTCAGATGAGTGCCAGAAAGCTCTGGAATGTGTTCAAAACACCCTAAATTCATTCCCTGTGCTGCTTTTGCCCTCTCTTTCAGAGGATTTTGTTTTGAGAACTGCCAGCTCCAACTGCCAGCTCCAAAGGCATGGGAGCTGTACTTTTGCAAGAAAAGAATGGATTGTTACACCCTGTGCAATATGCAAGTACAATGTTCTCTAACACACGAGTCAAATACTCAACAATTGAGAGGGAGTGTCTTGCCATTGTTTGGGCTTGTGAGAAATTTACCAGATTCCTTACTGGAAGACAGTTTCGGTTACAAACCGGCCACAGGCCATTGAAGTTTTTGCAGTCGTCCAAGACCAAAAATAGCAGGCTGTTAAGATGGGCTTTGTCATTGCAGGAGTTCAAGTTTGACATTGAGCCATTACCTGGAACTCAGAATGTCATGGCAGACTTTCTGTCCCGTGCGTGAGTTCACGATATCCTTTGTGCAGCTGTAACTGCATAAAACAGGAAAGACTTTTTTCTGCTGTTTGTTGTCATTGTGGAAAGACTTTATTGGCATTTTGGCAGTGTTATGTGTGCTACTGTCAATCTGAATTAATAGGTAGTTGTGACTGATCTTTTTTTTCCAAAAGTGCATATGTATTGGCATTGGTGTCTCATAGTAAGATGCTACTTTGTGAATATGTGCAGAATACTTCATTTGATGTGTTACAAGTTTTTTTGTGGGGTTTTTTCACGTTGGTCAAGAATGGAAAAAAAAAGAAGTGTTTAACCTTCGAGTGGACTGCGATATTGTATATTCTTGCTTGACGAAAGACTTTTCACTTGGCAAATGTTTCTCATCAAGTGAGTCATGAGGAAATTCTCATGTTGTGAGGATTTTGGGACATGTTTATATGAGAACAAGCAAGAAAAAACGGTGTTTACATTTTGGTATATATATATATATATACATAATTGGCATTTCGAAGGATCAGTATCATTATATGTTCGCTGTGTCTGTGTGACTTGTGACTTGTGGCGATGGAGTGTGAATTTGTTTGTTTGTTTTTTAAAAGGAAAAAAACCTGTTTTTGCATTTTTTTTTTCAAACTAAGATTTTGGAATGTGATTTTGGATCCTTATGATGTTCGTAAAGGTTCTTCCTCTGATGACCGAATTTTTTCGAATTCCCTCATATAACTGAAAGCAGCACGGTTCTAGAGCATTCTCATTTGCTGCGGTAATACGCTGGAATTTACTACTTTTCCATCTACGTCATGCCCCTTCCTTCCCGACTATCAAGTTTGCACTTAAAACAATCCGTTCAAACGCCAGTTGCAGGATACCACCTGAAATATTACTAAATTACTACATGTCACTTGCACACTTTCCTCGTATACAAATGAGTTGTTCACCATGTCATAGTGCGTTTATGTATGCAACATGAAGTTCCAGTGTGTGTGTGTGTGTGTGTGTGTGTGTGTGTGTGTGTGTGTGTGTGTGTGTGTGTGTGTAGTGTGTGGTCTGTTTGTGTGTGTGCGCGCGCGCGCGCGAGTGTGCTGTGTGTTTGCGTGCGTGCGTGTGTGTGGGTATGTTTAGACTCGTGAACGCAGAAGTGTGTGTGTGTGTGTGTGTGTGTGTGTGTGTGTGTGTGTGTGTGTGTGTGTGTGTGTGTGTGTGTGTGTGTTCTACTTACATTTCTTTTAGATGCTGAATTATTAAAACTCGTAAAGCGCCCACACACACGCCCACACACTGGAACATAATGTTGCAAACATAAACACACTCTATGACACAGTGAACAGCTCATTTTTATACGAGCAAAGTGTGCATGTGACATGTAGTAATTTAGAAATATTCCAGGTGGTATTCAGCCTGTTTTTGTTTCAAGTTTAGAAATGTATGAAAAGCTTTCCTGTTCGTTCGTTTGTTCCTGCCCTCTTATGAAAAAGAGTTACATGTGGGTAGTCAGCATACGATTCTTTCTGTCTTACTTAGACATACCAACTGCAGCTGTTGAAAATTATTCTGTTTAGGATTAGACGTATCTTGAAAATTTTACGGTCCGTTTGTGTGTTTCAATCCTGTTCACATACATCTCTGTCACACACATCAATTTCATTTCAAATCTGTGAAGGGGAGCTGTGCTACAAATAGTTGAAAGAAAGAAAGTTACCGAAATATCAAGTGCATCATTAAGCGTGATTCGGCTTCAACATTTCAGGTTGAAACAGATCCTGTCTGAGAGATGTTAAAGTCGCTCACGCCTAAAAAAAAAAAAAATAAAAAAAAATAAAAAATAAAAAAAAAAGTCGCTCACGCCAGTGCAGCACTTCTCCAGGACATACCAGTTCATTTACACAACTTAATTAACGCTGTTCTACCGTAGGTGATTTTAGATAATAGACACAATAAAACCAAACACGCTTACTTTTAGGTACGATTATACATAACCATGATACAGAACTAAGATGGCGATATTGGCACCTTCATAATGATCTGACCACTTTCAGTTTGAACAATAGCTACAGTATAGATCACTCGTGGAGTGTATGACATGTGGCATACATGTGAATGTCATCCTAATAAGTATCGTCTTTTGCAAGTCGCTAATATGTTCTTCACGAAACAAAGTCCTTCTCAAACAACGATTTCAATACTTGAAATATCCCGGAGGAGTAAATTGTAAATGACGACTTCTGGCACTTTCTGCATGTGCTCCACCTTTCTTTTTACCTCAGATGCCAGCAGATTATGGAGGTTTTTTTTCTTTTTTTTCTTTCTTTGTTTTTCTTTTTTCTTTCTTTCTTTCTTTCTTTTCTTTCTTTCTTTCTTTCTTGTTCATCTTCCTCTGTCCTTTTTTCAGAAAGAGCATCATGCACCTCTCCTTGACATTTTCCCCTTTCTTTCTATATCATTTTTCTTTCCATTTTCCTACCCTCCTTCTTTTCCATCTATCTTCTGGATAAATTATACATAATAACAATTTCTACATATAAAAAACTAGACCAGTCTGGGTTTTTTGTTGTTTTCCTTTTATTCTTTTTTTCCCCCTTTTTTTTCTTCAGTGTATATGGTACTTACCTGTACCTTAAAGTGTCGGGTTTTTGTTTAAGTAGTGATAGTGAAGTTTTTAATCGTTTGTTTTTCTTAATAACCCAGTGACTATGGTTATGTTAATTCTCTTTAGATGCATTTTTTCTGGGTTTCTGTTCAAAGAGTAGTTGACTGGTACTTGGTGTTATTCCTTTCATCCAGAACGGGCTGTAAGCTGTCACAAAGCATTGCCGTGAATGCATGAACAGACTTTAGGTGATTGAATACACGCCTGACGCATGTTTGAGCGTAATAAGGCGTGCATACTAAGTGCATGGCTGTTGGTGGTGTGTGTGTATGTGTGTGTGTGTGTGTGTGTGTGTGTGTGTGTGTGTGTGTGTGTGTGTGTGTGTGTGTGTGTGTGTGTGTGTGTGTGTGTGTGTGTGTGTGCATGTGTACTTACATACCCATGCGCATCTATGAGATTTTGTATGCTTATAACTCTGTGTGTGTGTGTGTGTGTGTGTGTGTGTGTGTGTGTGTGTGTGTGTGTGTGTGTGTGTGTGTGTGTTTGTGTGTGTGTGTGTGTGTGTGTGGAGAGAGAGAGAGAGAGAGAGAGAGAGAGAGAGAGAGAGACAGAGACAGAGAGAGTCCCTTCACTGCCTGTTTTGCAAGACAGTCACCTACTCCTTTCAACTTCAAACCACAAAGTAATGAAATCCAACGGATATTTACTCTGATACCTGCAGATACAATGCTCTGTTTTAAGTGTTTTATATCAGAAGAAATCATGTTCTAATTTTGCAGTCCCGATGCTGTAAAAACTGCAGAATAGATTAGACACAAGAATGAATATAAAAGGACATGAAAGTATTGAATGTGAGCGTCAACTCCATAAATATAGCATGGGATTTTGTTGTATATCTTTATTTTTCCAGAATAAATGTATTCTGCGTATTTAGGTGGACTGTGACAAATTCAGATTTTCTACCAGTGGTGTGTATCACCGATCCCTCAGGACAGATTTTAAGATGGCTTACAGTTCTCTTACACCGTGCGCTGAAGCATTACTTAATGATTTCGTTTGTATGTAAATGAACACATTTGTAGTCAACATCCAATTTATTTCATTTTCATGGAGGTATTTTAGGTAGAAGTAAGGGTTACGTTTTGCCATGTAATATCAACCATGATTTCTCATTCGCTGTATATATGATATGTTCCTTTCTCTCTTTGGAAAATCCCCATTTAAATCCGGATCTTTAGTGATAGACTTGGTCCACATTTTATTACAATGCTCTTCTTTGCTTGCAGTGACATCCCATGTTTGCCGCCTTGTAACACGTGTTCGTAGTACCTATTGCAACTGCCTTGCTGACTACGCTCTGTAAAGCATTTAATTGAAATCGAAGACTATACATTTCTTGTTCAGGTTTAAACTTTGATTGAACTAATGTCGCGACAAATGCAACGATATATCAGCATATTGTCAATAATTTGAAGAGCAATGAACCTTATTCTTTATCTGTTTCATTAATTCTACAGATCAGTGAAGGTGTTAAAACACCCGAACAATTCAAAACAGGGATGAGTGAATAATAGAATTAGAAATCAGGGACTGCCATGCACCAAACGAAAGGATAAACACTGTACCTTTTGATCTCCTTTGTCTCCTTCTGGCAAGTCAACATTCAGTCTGTGCTAAAAATAGATATGAAGTGGACACGACTGCTGGAAGGGGAGATAATGCAGATTAAGTTAATGATGATGATGATGATAATGATGATAATAATAATAATAATAATAATAATAATAATAATAATATTATTATTATTATTATTATTATTATTATTATTATTATTATTATTATTGTTATTATTATAGTAATAGTAATAGCAATAGTAGTGATACTACTACTACTACTACTACTACTACACTTTTGTTGCTCCTACTAATGCTACTACCACTACTACTACTACTGCTGCTGCTACTGCTACTACTGCTACAGGCTGGCTGTCTGTAGGGCTGTGGTGGGTTCAGTGCTGCCGATCATCAGGAGAACAAGAAGCCTGGACAGTGCAATACTTTCGGGCCGGGGTTGGTTCAATGCTACTGATCATCAGGTGAACAAAAAGGGTAGACAGTGCAATACTTTAGGGCCGGGGTGGGTTCAATGCTAATGATCATCAGGTGAACAAAAAGGGTAGACAGTGCAATACTTTAGGGCCGGGGTGGGTTCAATGCTACTGATCATCAGGTGAACAAAAAGGGTGGGCAGTGCAATACTTTCGGGCCGGGGTGGGTTCAATACTACTGATCATCAGGTGAACAAAAAGGGTGGAAAGTGCAATACTTTAGGGCCGGGTGGGTTCAATGTTGGCAACCATCAGAAGAAAAAAAAGGACGGGCAGTGCAATACTTTGAGGCCGGGGTGGGTTCAATGCTACTGATCATCAGGTGAACAAAAAGGGTAGACAGTGCAATACTTTAGGGCTGTGGGGGGTTCAGTGCTACTGACCATCAGGAGAACAAGAAGGGTGGGCAGAGCAATACTTTGGGGCTGTGGTGGGTTCAGTGCTACTGACCATCAGGAGAACAAGAAGGGTGGGCAGTGCAATACATTAGGCCAGGGTGGGTTCAATGCTACGATCATCAGGTGAACAAAAAGGGTAGACAGTGCAATATTTTTGGGGCTGTGGTGGGTTCAGTGCTACTGACCATCAGAGAACAAGAAGGGTGGGCAGTGCAATACTTGGGGCGTGGTGGGTTCAGGCTACTGACCATCAGGAGAAAAGAAGGGTGGGCAGTGCAATATTTTAAAGGGCCGGGGGGGTTTCAATGCTACCAATCATCAGAAAAACACAAAACCTGGACAGCACAAAACGTGCAGCGTAGTTTCCATTTTTCAGTCTGACAGCGGGGTTTGGGGAAACGCCATTGTTGACATGCATTGAACACATCAGACAGTGATTTGCAAAAACCGTCTGTGGCTCTCTTGCCTTGCAAAAATCAGAGATCTCATTGCTCAGTGGCATTAGCAGTTTTTCTTCTTCTTCTTTTTCCCTAAAATACTGGTTCACTCAAAAACGAGTAGGTCACCAGTGCGCATGTTAAAAAAAAATAAAATAACATAAAATAGTGCGACTCAGTCTGTTGGCCTCTGAGCAAATTTGGCAACAAGGGGTCGCACTCGATATTCAAGAAGTTAAAAGCAATGGCCAAATTCAGGCCCAGGTAACCATAAAATATTTGGGGAAGTTAAAATAGAAAATCGTCAATATGCAGATCTCAAAACTGTCGTATCAATTTGCTTTTTAAATGAGACTGCATTTGTGGTCAATCTTGATGGCACCCGGCAGTGAGTTCATCATCATCATCATCATCATCTTCACCCTTTCTCTTCCTCCTTCTCATCCTTATTTCTTAGCAGCAGCAGC